>PVHP010024803.1:10583-26217 GCA_004024765.1 Zapus hudsonius
CAGGGCCACCACCTGTGGGTCTGGCTTATGTGGGTACTGGGGAATTGAACCTGGGGCCTTAGGCACTGGAGGCAAGTGCCTTAACCAGGAGCCATCTCTCCAGCCCCTTAAAGTTATATTTGAAAGGAATTTCCCAATGATTTTATGGACAGTTGATTTTGGAGGTGTGGCTGCTAGCAGTGTTAAACATTGTTGATATATTCCAAAGTCTCCTTTGTCCCCCTGTTCTTTCTTGGTGAGCATTCTTGTACATGCTCATGTATATGAGACTTTTTCTTCTTCCAATTTGTATAGTATTCGTTTATGAATTTTCTGCAGTGCTGGCTTGGTTGTCATGAAATGATTTAGTTCATGTTTGCTTTTGAATATCTGAAAGATTATGCCTGGTATTGACCTATTGATTGGAAGTTGTTTACTTTCTGGGCTTGAAATTGCTACATGATTTTCTGGGTTTTAAGGTTACTGAAGAAAAATCGGAAGTTATTCTGATGGTTTTGTCATTTTAAGCCAGTTGGTATGTTTCCCTTGCAGCTTTTAGCATTGTTTTTGTACTTTGTATTTTTGGTGTCTTGACTAGGATGTGTTTGTCGAGTGGTTCTTCTCTGGCCATCTGTGCTTGGAGTTCTATAAATGTATTGCATTTTCATGTTGAATTCTCTCCCTTGCAAATATTTTTGCTATGATTTTATTGAATAACCCTTCAATTCCTACACATGTTATCTCAGCTCCTTCTTCAACCCCAAGAATTCAAAAGTTTGGTCTCTGGAATGTTTCCTAGACTTCTTGGAAATATGGTTCATGTTCCTTGCATTTTTTTCTTTATAAGACTCTGTGAATTATTGTCATGACTTTTTTCTTCCATCTCTGAAAACAATCTACATAGCCTTACCTACTGGTAATGCTCTCTGTTGTGATATAAAGACAACATTTCTTTATTTATTTGAGAGAGAGTAACAGAAAATAAGGGAGGCAGGGAGAGAGAGAGAGAGAGAGAGAGAGAGAGAGAGAGAGAGAGAGAGAGAGAGAGAGAGAGAGAGAGAAGAGAGAATGGGCATGTCAGGATCTCCAGCCACTGAAAATGAACTCCAGACATGTGTGCCACCTTGTGTATCTGGCTTTAAATGGCTACTGGGGAATTGAACTCTAGTCCTTCTGCTTTGCAGGCAAATTCCTTAACTGCTAACTCATCTATCCAGCTCTCTGTTGTGATTTTTGAGTGATTGTTTCTTTCATTTCTAGAATTGCTGTTTGGTTCTTTCTCAATCTTTGGATTTCTTTGCTGACTTTGTCCAACATGTTTCAGATTTCTTCTTCAATTTGTTTACTGGCAACAAAACATACAAAATTAGAAAAGTATGTCTAATTCATACAGCTAGCTTGAAAAATATATTATGATACAATTGATTTGTGTGTTAAATTTTATAATAAAGGAATATGTATTCACAAATTCCGTAGGTAGTTCAAGATTAATACTCTTGAAAATGATACCATCACACTATAATAAGAAAAAATGATCATCCTGGTAAATGAAAGAAAAATATTCAATAATGTTGAAAGCCAGTTGTAGAAAATAATATATTTTTTATAGCAATAAAATTTTAGAAGTCTTAAAATAGCTATCCTTGCTATTAGACCATTGTCAATGCAATTGCTCTAATTGTAAGTTTTATAAATGATTGTATAAAATGAAAGTTTTTGTTCTACATAGATATTATGCTGGACTGAATAGAAAATTCAAGATGGGGTTGGAAAGATGGCTCAGTTGTTAAGGTGCTTGTTGGCAAAATCTAACAATCTGAGTTTGATTCTCCAGAGCCCATGCAGTGCCAGATGCACAGGAAGGAGCATACTTCTGCAGTTTCTTCGCAGTGACTAGGGGCCTTGACGTACCCATTATCTCTCTCTGTCTTTTTCTGTCTCTCTTTCTGCTTGCGAATAAATAAATAAATTGAAAAAAAAAGACAATTCCAAAATGTCAGCAGGAATATATCACTATATAATTAACTGGAACGTCTACATCATTTCCATTTTTCATTAATAAATAACAGAGGAGAAAACATGAGAAAGAGAATCTCATACCTAACAATTGGATTTTGAAAACCATGTGATTATTCTAGCTATTTTGTACAATAACATTTGTAGATTCTTTAAAACCTAGTTCAAAGTTATAAAGGACAATTTGACTGGAAATCATGTTCTAACTTGACAGTTTCAATGCTGAAATATGTATGTTTACTTCAGATTAATCTATAAATTCAATACAATTTCAGACAATCCTGACAATTTGTCTAGAGGATTTGGCAAGTTATGTGAAGTTCATATGGAAGAGAAAAGGATCCAAAAATCAATTTAGAAAAAGAAAAAAAGGTCAGATGCTTTCCTTCCCATCTATCAAGGATGATTAATAAACATATATTAATCAAAACTCTGACAGTGACAAACTGCTAAATCAAGGCTAATGGAATAAAATAGAAAAGCTACTCTACACTTTCTCACACACACGCACAGAGCACGTACGAGAGAGTATTGATACACAAAAACAAACTTCTAAAGAGCTGCTTGCTTACAATATACCCCTAAATACTTATGCTTATTTATTTATACTTATATGCCAATATTTAGTAATGTTATCACTTTTGGTTAAAGTACTATTTTCAGATTACAGCAACTATTGAGGAGACTCATAACTTGTTAAAATTCTGACAAATGATAGTTGAGTGTACAGCATTTAATAAGACATGTCTATCACACCCTCCAATGGCTTACAGACTATAGAGAAAGAGGTGGCAGATGGACTATAAGAGCCAAAGAATGGGGAGGAGTGTTTTGAAATGCTTTCTCTCAGTCACAATGTGATCATTCTATTCATGACTTCACAGTGGCTGTCGATACCTGCACAAGACTTGCATAATACTGGGCCCAACAATGGGTTGTCATGGTTGTGAAGGAGGGCAAAAGAGAGAAGACATCAATATTGAAGAGGGAATAGTAGGAAAGAAGAGGGAGTTCAATGGAAGGGGATGAGACATGGGAGATAAAAGAGGATAATGGGGAGGAGATTATGCAAAATTATTTATGGAGAATGTTCATATATGAATATATTACAAATTTTTATAATACCATCGAATTGTATTCTTATGCCCCCTCTCTTCCACACCTACTCCACTGAGGGCTCTCCACAGTGAGGTTATCAGTAATCACCGTAGAGTCATAAATGTACCATTTCCTTTCCATGGCAGGGGGAGGGGAGAGCAATAACTCATAGTACATCTTATCACCCTGTGACTCTTAAATTTTTTCTACCCGCTGTTCTGTAATGTTCCCTGAGCCTTAGAAGGCCCCTTAATTTCTGCTTTGATGGGTTTTTGAGTATCCTCAGTGTCTACTGCCATCTCCCTGGAGGAGGTTCCCAGCCCCGCAGTGAGATTAGCACTCATATTTAATCTTCCACGCCCACTGTAATGTTTCCTGGGCCTTGGAACAGGTGATAGAGGTGTTAGGCAATTAGTTAGCTCTCTTTTCATGTCATTCTGATGGGTCTTGGTCTCCACAGTATTCACTGCCATCTGTAAAATGTAGATTATCTACCTAAGAGTGAGAACAGCATGAATCAAAAGAGATAAACAGTCAGATGATTTTTGATTGGTGTAACCTCTCCTTTTAGCCAAAGAACAGTGGAAGCTTCCGTCTAGGGTCTATGAGCTTAGAAGTCATAAGCTTTTGAGTTGGTTCTTAATATGAGAATTTGTTGGCAGGAAGCTGACTTCCATCTCACTTCCAGAACAATCTCCCAAATACTCTACAACCTCAGTCCATGTAGTCTGTAGTAATAAGATCTAACTATTTAGTTCTAGTGACTAACCAAGTGCTTTGACAATGACATGTACTGTTTTGGGGCCTCCCAGACCAATGTCTCATGTTGTGGGGAATAGCCCAATTCTGGCATTAGGATTTACCAGCAATCACCTATGGTTTTATGGTAAAGCTTTCTCCACTCCTGCAGGGTGCTTCAGCCCAAACGATCTCTCTCCCTGTCTCTGGTTAAGATAATTATATCTTTTAATTAGCCAACAAAGAAATAGGTGTCTATGCTACTGATTCATGTCATCATAAGTTTCATGTATCTGCCCTTTCCCCTCCCTCACTTACCCATGCCCAACCATACCCTTGTTTCTGTCCCTCCACTTTGCCTGTCTAGTATCCTCTCCTCTGATACTTCCTACACCTCTCCAAGCCACACTGTAGCTTCCTTATTAGTACTACTGATGTTTACTAAAACTTATCAAAGTATTCTTTAATATGATCCACAAAATATTCTAAAGTATGATCCACATATGACAGAGAACATGTGGCATTTGTGTCTTTGAGCCTGTGTAACCTCACTTGGATTTTATTCTAGGTCTATCCATTTTCCTAGAAATTTCATTTTTTTCCTTACTGATGAGTAGAATTCTAATGTATATAAGTATCACATCACTATCCACAAACTATCAGTAGTTGGTGGGCATCTTGGCTTATTCTATTTCCTAGAAATTGTAAATAGAGCAACAAGAACCATGGCTGAGCAAGTATCTCTATAGTAAAGAAGAGCTATATCACTACTGGTATTGCTGGACCATACGATAGATCTATTTTTAGATATTGATGGAACCTTCAGACTGACTTCCATAGCAGCTGTACAAGCTTGCATTCACATAAACATTGCATGAGGGTTCCTCTTTCCCACACCCTCAGCAGTTTGTTGTCATTTCATTTTTTTGATGATAGCCATTCTGACCAGAGTTCAATGGAATCTCAATGTAATTTTAATTTGCATTTCCCTGATGGCTGAAAATGTTGAAAATATTTTTCTTTAGTTTCTTTAAGGAAACACAGAAATAAAAACAAAACATTTTGTAGAAATAATGAATCATATTAGATAAGCAGAGAAGTTTGAACTTGATCCTGAGATTTGATATATATAGATGGAAAGTAGTTTTCCACTGACTGGATTTTGAATTGCAATCATGGATTCCATGATGAGGTTTCGATCAATGACAGACCACATATTTGGTAGTGACACAATGAGATCATATTTCCCATTAGCCATCTTGGCCTATGTAATTCTACTTTTTGACATTCACACAAAGGTAAAATCACCTAACAATATATTTCTAAAATATATTTTTAACTGACATATAACTATATATATATATATAAATTGGTCTGTATTGAAGTCTCACTCCCCTCAAAGGAACAATAGATTCAAATTTTGTACATATATGTGCATAAAAGTTAAGTATATTTCCTTAGGAATAATAAATTGAATATTTTTAAAAATGTAAACAAGTATGTAAAGAACATAAAGTTATTTATGATATTTAGTTAAGAGAGGAAGTGGGTGTGGAAGAGCATGTACAAGTTCTAGGGTTGATGAAAAAATTACTCGTCATTTAAACCAGCATTCTGCATCTACTAATATTGTATAATTGAGAGAGAGTTGATCTTCTAAAAGACCCTAGTAAAAACCTTAAGTGACCAACCATTAAATTATATCTAATCTGCTCAGTTAGGTAAGAAATTAAAATTTCTAGCAAAAAAAAAGATTCAGAGTAAAATGACAATCGATTTAGATTTAAACTAGTAGGGAAATCAAGTTAGATAAATGTTCCATCCTCTACTGAGACACTTTGGTTACTACAGTAAATAAAATTCACATGCTATTTTTGCTATGTGGAAAATTCTTTCTAGTGCTTTTATTCAAAGATGTAAATGCGTGCTATTAATTTCTGTTTTTATGTTTTTGAAACAGAGTCTCGTTGCTTAGCTTAGTCTGGCCTATAACTCATGGAAATACTCTTGTCTTATCCTTCTAAGTGCTGACACTACTTATATAAGACCTTAATGAGAGGAAGGAGGGAAAATACTGGAGTGAGACAAAGGTACTAATTCTAATCTTATACTATTATTTCATATAGTACTTGAGGTATTTACTAGAGCAATAAGACAAGAGAAAGAAAAGGAATAAAAATAGGAAAGAAAGGAATAAAATTATCCATATTTATAGACTACATCACCATAGACTGATAAGACCTTAGAGACTCCACAAGAATTCTCTTAAATCTGATAAATCCTCTTGGTAAAGTTGCAGGAAATAAAACTAATAACCAAAAAATGAGTACCATTTCTCTATACCAATAATGAACTTGAAGAGAAAGAAATTAGGAAAAATATCTCATTTACAATAGCTTGAGAAAATACCTAAGAATAAATCTAACCTATGAGGTGAAAGAGTTTCCATCCACATTGATTGGCAGAGTTGATGTTGTGAAAATGACTATATTACCAAAATATACATGTTTAACTTGATCTGCATTAAAATTTAAATGGCATTCTTTATTAAAAAAACAAACTTTTGTATGTGTGTGATGTATGTACTGTGTGTAGATGCACATACCCTATGCATGTGCATCCAGAGGTCAGAGGAGAACATTGGGTGTCCATGGCTCACCCATATATTTCTTTCTTTGATAAGGGGTCGC
Source organism: Zapus hudsonius (assembly GCA_004024765.1). Classification (NCBI taxonomy): domain Eukaryota; kingdom Metazoa; phylum Chordata; class Mammalia; order Rodentia; family Dipodidae; genus Zapus; species Zapus hudsonius. The sequence continues at coordinate 17,105 of PVHP010024803.1, forward strand.
TCCCAAAACTCAGAGCTGCTGTCTGTCAGTGATCCCTAGTGAGTCTCTGTTCTCTGCCCAATTCCAATCCCATGGGTTACAGATATGCATTACCATGTTCAGCTTTTTCCATTGTTTTTTTGGGGGGAGTTACGGCAATATCTGGCCCAAGAGGCACTCATGCTTAAGTGGCAAGCACTCTTAACCACTGAACCATCTCCCCAGTTCCTCAAATAGCATTCTTTATAGAACTAGGAAAGAAAATCCTAAAAATCATATGGAAACACAAAATACCCCAAACACCCAAAGCAATACTAAGCATAAACAACAATGCCAGAGGTATAATATCTGGCTTCAAATTATACTACAGACCCACAGTGACAAAGTAAGCATGGCAATACCTACAAAACCAACATGTAGACCAGTAGAATAGAGTAGATGACACTGAAATAAGCCCAGTTTTTGATGAAGGCGTGGAAAACATATGCTGTAAAAAAGACAGCAACTTCAGTAGTTCTGGGGAAAGTAGATTCCACATGGGCAAAATTGAAATGAAATTCATATTTCTCACCAGTACAAAAATCAATTCAGGGCTGAAGAGATGGCTTAGCTGTTAAGGCACTTGCCTCTAGTGCCTAAGGCCCCAGGTTAAATTCCCCAGTACCCATATAAGACAGACTCACAAGGTGGTGGTCCTGGAACTCTTTCTCTCTCTCTCTCTCTCTCTCTCTCTCTCTCTCTCTCTCTCTCTCTCTCTCTCTCTCTCTCTGTGTGTGTGTGTGTGTGTGTGTCTCATCTCTGCTTAAAAAAATGAATAAATAGATATTTTAAAAAAATCAGTTCAAAGTGGGTCAAAGACTCGAAACATTAAAAGTACTGGAGGAAAGCACTTCAAGACACAGGTACAGGAAATTTCTGGAAAGGATTCCAAACACATAGGAAATCTACCCAAGAGTTTTCAAATTGGATTATATTGAATTAAAAAAAAAAACTTTTTTTGCACAGCAGTGCAAACTTTAAACAGAGTGAACATCAATAGGCTATAGAATTGACAGAAGTATTTGACAACTACATATCAGACAAAGGATTAACATCTCAAATGGTTAAAAATGTAAACACCAAAAACAAACATACTATCCAATCAATGGGCTAATGAATTAAATAGTTCTAAAAACTGGAAATACAAGGGGTTGCTAAATATTTTAAAGGTATTCCAGATCATTTTTTCATTAGGGAAATATAAATTAAAAGTACTTTGAGATTGCATCTCACCGCAGTCAGAATGACCATCATAAAGAAAACTAATACTGGTAAAGATGTAGGGAGAGAGCATCCCTTATACCACTATAATATTAAGCATGGATGCTCCTTACAACTAACGATAACAACAACAATATTGCCCTATGGAACAGCTCTTCCACACCAGCCTTACTGCAGAGATTCTCTCATATCCATGATGCTATACTATGCTATACCATTCACAATCCATAAAAAGAACCAAGTTAGATGCCCATGAACAGATTAATGGTAGAAAAAATGTGAATATAAACAATGGAATTTTATTCCACAACAAAGAAAAATGAAGTCATTCCAGAATCAGAAAAAGGAATAGAATTGAAAATTAATATGTTTAGAAAAATAAGCCACACACAAATACAAGTACCATGTTTTTTTCATATGCAGATCCTATATTAAATATACATACATAGATACATACGTACATACTTACATACATGGTGTGGGTATAGGTCATGAAAATAGAAAAGATGATCACAGTGGAGAAACAGAGATTTTAAGGAAGTTAGGGGGAGTAGGGAGAATGTAATGGAATGCATGTCATATAAAAGCACAAGGGGAGGAAGGAGACAAGTAGGAGGGGCAGGCTTTAAAGGCAGATCAATGAGGATGAAATACATGTGAAAATGCCACAATGAAACTCATGATTTTTTATGATCACTTAAAAAATGGATGTAAAAAGACACTTATAATAAATAACAGCCATGAAAACATCAAGAGATTTTTTCCCACCCCTAAGTTCTGTGTACTAGGTGTCTTTCAGGATATAAATAGATAATATGCATATATGTATATAATTTATACATATATAAAATACCTGCATCCCAAAGTCTAGATCCAAACTATCTATTCTATTACCATCTAACATCATCATTTGTACATTACTTAAATCACAACTGCCAAAAGAAATCAGTAATGAATAATTAAATATAAAAGGAAACATTTGCAAAATGAATAAAAAATTCCAAGCCATTTTTATGATTTACCTTCAAAGAGTACTTCTCAAGCATTTCTTTTCCATGGCTCCACATGACCCTTGCTATTTATCATCCTCGCCTCTGTTAGAAGAAGCTAATTAATATCATATCCTTATACCTCTAATCAAGACTGTCCTATTAGTGTACTGTTGAGTGATCTGTTGCTGATTAACAAAAAATTAGTCAGTGAAGCTAATGATTTTCTCTGCAGACCCTGTGGGCACATAAAATGTTTATCTGAATTAAGGAAAGTTAATTATGGTGTATGAATTTCCAGTAGACTGAACTCACTGAGTCAGTTTGAGAGCCTAGGTTGGGGGTGGTTGACAGATCTGGGTGGCAAATCTCTCTTTTTAAAGTTTACTGTTTTCTTCTTAGCTCACATCTCTTCCAAGCATTCCCAGAAGATGATGTATGGCAGCTCTTTCACTCAGCTTTCAAGAAAAGCTCCCCAGTGTATAATGCAGGGAAGAGCAAAATAAGAATCTTTTGTCTCTGAGATAAGTGGGAACTCATAGAATCATTCCACACTGAAGATGATTTGTGCTTTAGGAGATCTGTATATTGACATTATCATGTTGAGTTATAGGCCATCTATGCCTATTCTTTCCAGGGTTTTGAACATGAAGTCGTATGTAGGATGATAGAAGAAACCCAAAAAGAAGTTGCAGAAAACAAAAACGATATTGAAATAATAAGAATATCCCTAGAAACTCTTACCAACAGGATTAATCACTGGAAAAACAGAACCTCAGACATGGAAGACAGAACATAGGAAAATTCAAGGGAAATCAGAACCTTGACAAAATTCAAAAGAGCAAGTAAACAAGACTCAAGGGAATTGTGGGATACCATAAAAAAAAAACTAATCTCAGGATCATGGGAATCCCAGAAGGAGAAGAAAACCAAGATAGGGGCATAGAAAATATTTTTAACATAATTATGCAAGAAAACATTCCATACTTGGCAAGAGATAGGCCTGTACATCTAAAAGCGATACTGAGGACCCCAAAAAAATTGGACCAAATGAGGAACACCCCAAGAAATATCTTAGTTACAATGCCTAGTATTGAGGATAAAGAGAGAGTCCTTAGAGCAACGAGAGAAAGGAAACGCACATATAAAGGAAAACCCATCAGAATCACCTCAGACTTCTCCATAGAAACTGTAAAAGCCAGGAGAGCTTGGAACAAAGTGATCCTATGCCTAAAGAAGTAAGGATTCCAACCTAGACTACTGTACCTAGCAAAGGTATCCATCATAATAGATGGAGAAATGAAAGTATTCCATGAAATTAACCAGCTCTACAATTACTTGAACAGAAAGCCAAACCTTCAGAACATACTTCACAAGATATCCCACGTAGATGAGACAAATATCCGACCTCAGGAAAGGAACAGAGAACAAGCAAGGTAACACAAAAGAGATAACAACAACAGCTCAGATACCAAACTCCATATTCTCTCCAACATGACAGGGTTTAAAGCAAATCTCACAGTTATAACTTTGAATGTAAATTGATTCAACTCTCCTATAAAAAGACACAGGATCACACATTGGATCAAGAAAATGGACCCTTCCATCTGTTGCCTTCAAGAAACACACCTTATTGCTAAAGACAGTAACCTCCTGAGAGTAAAAGAGTGGAAAACAATTTTCTAGGCATGTGGGAATAATAAAAAAGTGGCTGTACCTTCTCTAATATCTGACAAAATAGACTTTAAACCGACAGCAATAAAAAAGAATGATTATGGCCACTTCCTACTCATCAAGGGAACGATGCAACAAGAAGATATCACTATCATAAATATGTATGCACCAAACTCAAGGGCCCCTCAGTTCATTAAGCATAAATTGCTCAAAAGCAAAGCAGATATAGATGCAAAACCATCATAGTAAGAGACTTTAATTCTGCACTGTCATCACAAGACAGATTTTCCAAACAAAAGACAAGTAGGGAAATAAAGTTGCTAAATAGCACCATAGACAAACTAGGGATAACAGACATTTACGGAACATTCCATCCCAAGAACACAGATTACACATTCTTCTCAGCACCACATGGAACCTTTTCCAAAATGGACCACATACTGGGCCATAAATCATCCCTCCACAAATTCAGAAAGATCAATGCAATCCCCTGCATCACATCAGACCACAACACAATAGAGCTAGAAATTAACAATGGGAGAGGATCCAAAAATTTCAACAGATATTGGCGACTGAACAACTCGCTCCTGAACAAGGAATGGGTCAAACAAGAAATAAGACAGGAAATCCAGAATTTCCTAGAAACAAATAATAATGAGGACACAACCTTTCAGAAATTGTGGGACACAATGAAGGCAGTCCTAAGGGGGAAATTCACTGCACTAAATGCCTTCATAATGAAGAGAGACAAGTCTCAAATCAATCACCTATTCTCCGACCTAAGATCATTAGAACAGATGGAAAAATCCAACCCTAAGAACTCAAGACACAAGGAAGTAATTAAGATCAGAGCTGAGATTAATGACTTGGAAACAAAAAAAATTAAAAAATAGACAAATCAAAGAGTTGGTTCATTGAAAAAGTCAATAACATTGACAAACCCCTGGCCAATTTAATGAAACAAAGAACACAGAAGTCTCAAATCAACAAAATCAGAAATGAAAAGGGTGAGATCACAACAGACCCTGAAGAGATTGCGAGTATCATCAGGTCATACTTCTAAAACCTCTACACCACAAAATTAGAGAACCTGGAAGAAATGGATAAATTTCTGACACCTACCAACTACCAAAGCTTAGCCCAGAGCAGATCAAGATGTTAAATACTCTGATCACAATCACAGAGATTGAATCTGTAATCCCTAACCTTCCCAAATGGAAAAACCTAGGTCCAGATGGTTTCTGAGCCAAATTCTACCAAACCTTCATCATAGAACTGAAACCTCTCTTTTTACGCTTGTCAGGATCATAGAAAAAGAGGGAAGGCTCCCAAATTCCTTCTATGATGCTAGCTTTGCCCTAATTCCCAAACCAGGCAAAGATACAACAAGAAAAGAAAACTACAGACCCATATCCCTGATGAACTTGGATGCAAAATCCTAAACAAAGTCCTAGCAAACCAAATACGAACCCACATCAAGACTATAATTCACCCTGACCAAGTTGGCTTCATCCTAGGGATGCAGGGATGGTTAAACATACATAAGTTGATTAATATAATTCATCACATTAATAAACTCAACTGCAAAAACCACATGGTCAGCTCAATAGATGCTGAGAAGGCCTTTGATAAAATTCAACACCACATCATGTTCAAAAACCTGGAAAGAATAGGCATAGATGGCCTACACCTCAACATGATAAAGTCAATATTCAGATATACTAAAGCACAAATCATCCTCAACTGAGAACAACTCAAAGAGTTCCTGCTTAATTCAGGAACACGACAGGATGCCCACTCTCACCACTGCTCTTTAACATAGTGCTTGAAGTTCTAGCCCAAGCAATAAGACAAGAGAATAGCATAAAAGGGATACAAGTCAGAAAGGAAGAAGTCAAACTATCCCTCTTTGCAGATGACATGATCTTATATATGTCAGACCCAAAGAACATCATTAGTAAAATCGTGAAGGTGGTCAAGGCCTTCAGCAGAGTGGCAGGATACAAAATTAACACACAAAAATCAGTAGCCTTTCTGTATACAGAAGACAAACATTCGGAAAAAACATCAGAGAAATTGCCCCATTCTCTATAACCTCAAAAAAAATTAAATACCAGGGAATATCACTAGCCAAGGTCGTGAAAGACATATAAGGAAAATATTGAAACACTCAAGAGGGGAATGGAGGATGTGACAAGATGGAAAGATATTCCATGCTCATATATAGGGAGAATCAATATATTAAAAATGGCAATCCAGCCAAAAGAACCTCTTCAAATTGGGAGATGATTTTCGCCAGCTACAACTCAGACAGAGGCTGAACCTACAGAGAACTCAAAAAAATTAATAACAAAAAACCAAAATGCCCCCTTACAAAATGGGGCACTGATCTCAGCAGAGAATTCCCAAAGGAGGAAACACAAATGGCCTTGACACATCTAAGAAAGTGCTCAGCATCCTTAAGCATCAGTGAAATGGAAATCAAAACCACAATGAGATACCATATTACCCCTGTCAGAACGGCAATCATAAAGAAAAACAACAAAAACCGTTCCTGGTGAGGATGCGGGGAAAGAGGAACCATCATTCACTGCAGGAGGTGTTGTAAACTTGTTCCACTATGGAAAGTATCGTGGAGACTCCTAGACAGAATGGACATAGAACTACCAATGGACCAAGCTATCCCTCTACTAGACATCTACCCCCAAGATGTCACATTTCGATACAGAAAATTTTGTACAACTTTATTTGTAGCAGCTCAATTCATAATAGCCAAGAATTGGAATCTACCCAAATGCCCATCCATTGAGGAATGGACAGCGAAACTGTGGTATATTTGCACGATGGAATTATACTCAGCTGAAAGGAAAAATGACATATCGAAATTTAGGAAAAAATGGTCTGACTTTGAGCAGATCTTACTGAGAGAAGACTCAAAAGAACAGAGAATTGAATGCCGCATACTCTCCCTCATATGCGTTCCTTAACCAGGATAACCGTAAACTCTATGCAGACTAGTAGAAAGTAGTGAGAGGTTATGAATGAGGTGTAAAGGACGGGGGGAAGGGAATGGCTCAAGCATGAGGCTAAACCAAATTAGGTTCAAAAACATAAAATCCTCAGGCGCATACTGTAACCTACAGAGCAAGTAGTGTGTGTAAACTGGCAAGAGGGACCATGAGTAGTAGGGGAGAATATCTAAGCCTGTGAATAATTGAGCAGTCTGAAAACCCCAGGTCCCAGCCACCAGTTCCTTTCCTCACTGAGCTGTTGACTAAAGTGACATATGAAGTTCCAAAAACAAGATAGAATTCTGTCAAAGCTCTTGGACGCCCTTCCCAGGCCTGAGGCAAAACCTTGTTGCTGAAGAAACCACAGAATGCCATCTATCAGCATTGAGAGACCATCGAGGTCTGCAAGGGTAACCAGCCCCCAGATGGCAGTTAGTGCAGTGCTGGAAGACACTACACAAGCTGCCAGGGGAAGCAGATCATTGACAGCTGGAATAAACAGACCACTGGAATGAAACACAGTCTGCCGCCATGAGTAGGCTGACCACACCTCCTACTGGGAGAAAACAGCAAACCAAGAAAGGAGCACTTGTCAATGGAGGAGCATGGGCCAGGGAGAGACAATCAACAGCTTTTAAATTCGGCCAAATATTCCACTCAGTGAGGGGGAACCCTTGATTGGAACAGGGGATTCAGGGCAATATGCACCGGATCCAATATTCTTGGGCTCCAAAAAAAAAAAAATGCACTATGCGAGCGATTGCCGGGGAGGCTACTAAAAATAGAATCTAGGTAATCCAGAATGGTGTATATTTGTTAACCTATACTGATCTCACTCTCTGATGGAGATTGTGTTTGTAATTTTCAGGATACAGCGAGAGAGCTCTGGCCCATATAACCCTACCGACCGACCGCAGGCAGAAAGCTGAGATCCTGGCATGAGATGAGCCACCACAGTCATATTGTGGAGGATCCATATAGAACCCTGTAGAGAATGACGGGATGAACAAGGGACCCACAGCCACAGCCATTCAATCAACACAGGAGATGCCAGTGAGACAGAAACCAATGATTCTCAACACAGAAACCCCTAAGCTCACAACATTAAAGCAGCCTTAATACTCACCCACTACGACTCAGGAAACTGAGTGGAAGAGTGGGCGGAAAGAATGTGAGAGCCTTAGTGGGGGAGAATATCTAGAGGCATGGCACACCTTAGTAACAACAACACACTTGGGTCAGGAGAAATTGGATGAATGAATATTAGGCTATCCATGGTCCCCTACCACAAAGACTGATCCAGAAGGCCCAAGGATGAGGAAATACAGCTCACTGGGGATGGGGAGGGGGAGGCAATGAGGAATTGGGGATAATAACACAATGCTGGCCCAATAAACAATGTAACTCATTATGGACAATAAAAAAGGTACTCTATCATTCCTACTTTCCTCTATGAGACTCTCATATTTCTAGTTCTACTGCATTCTTCATAATATTTTATATATATTGAAGCTCTGTGAATAAGCATTTAGGATTCATTATCAAAGCTTCCAGGGAAGATGGCTGACTAGCAGACACGCTATACACATCAGGAACCAAGGGCCAGGGTTTTCAGTGGGGATCCAGGTCGTGGACACAAACTGTGGCCACTGCTGAGCTCCAGACACCTCTGAGAACAGGATCCTCACGACTGGAAGCCGCCAGTGTGGACCAGCACTCGCAGGAGGCAGTGAGTCCTCTGGAGATGGCAGGCTGTGCCAGAGCAGACTCAACCCGCAGGCCGCCTGCTCAGCTGGCCTCCCTTGGGTTTCCTCCCCGAACCTCCCGCCCTCTCTCTATCCCGCCCCTCCCCGGCACTTGCATGTCTTTCTTTTTCAACTTTTTCTTGTGTTTTTTTAAATTTTATTTCTTATGTTAATATCCTTTCTCAATCAGCCATCTGTATGTAGTCCCTTCCCCCCCCTTCTAGACTCCAGCGTGTCTGCCCGCCTGTCCCCTGTCACTATTCTGTTTTCTTGTTTATTTTGGTTTTTTTAATCTTTTTTTTCCTTTTCTTTCTCTTTCACTGATTTGACCAGGGGCTCCTAAGTAGCCCCTGCCCCCGCCATCTGGGATCCAGCAAGTCTGCCTGCCCCTCCCCCTCGCTATTCTGTTCTCTTCTTTTTTTTTTTTTAAATTTCTTAGGTTTATTTTTATTTTT
>PVHP010024804.1:6697-26200 GCA_004024765.1 Zapus hudsonius
GATTAAGGACACGGGTCGCCCCATGATTGGCTGATACCAACTTGCCACCACCAGGCGCCACGGGATTGGCTAGGGACAGTTATATAACTCGCACATGCGCAGAGCCAAAGGCACGTCTTTCTCAAAGCATTGCCTAATATGGAGTTGTTTACCACTTAGCTGCAAGGAAGTGGGCGCCATCTTGTAATGGCGATTGTCCACGAATAGTCCGTCTCAACAAAACTATACAAATGACAATATAGAGCATGGAGAGAAGTCTCAGTTGACAGAGTACTTGCCTCACAATCATGAGGACCATCAGCCCTCCAGATACACACAAAAATCTCCAAGCTATTAAAAGAAAAATCTGATTACCCTGGTAGAAAAATCAGACAAAGAGAAAAGGGAGGAGCCAACAACAACCTCCTACATAAGCAGAGGCACAAAACAGGAGCAAATAGAATCTTAAAATACAAAAATGAAGATACCATGACCAAGGGGAGCTTCTTCCTAATGTAAGAAAATCAGATATTGATCATTTAAAGGTATTTTCAATAGACTCAAACACAACAAATAAAACAGACTGTATAACCAGCCAACAACTGAGATTAAACATAATCCAAAAATGTAGAAAAGGAGGGAAAGGAATACAATAAACAAACAACACAGACAGAAAAACAGTAGAAAATAAACTAAAATGTAGAGCAGCAGTTCCCAGGGGGTAGAGAGGATTTTGGAGGTGTATAGCAGAGAAGCATTTGGGGGTGATGAACATATTCATCTTGACTGTGTCAATGGTTTCTCAACCATATAAAATAGGTGAGAATTTTTCAAGCTGTACACCTTAAGTGAGGTTACTATATATCCATTATGCTTCAATAAAGCATTTTCTAAAAAGGAATAGAATTTGTAACAGAAATTCATCAAGCAAAACTTCAGGGCTTATTCAACAAAAGCAAAAAATAAGTTTCTCTTCAATATAATTATGGAAGAAGTATTTGCAAGACTGATTTTCTCTTTTAATCAGCCATTTCAATGCCTGTTAGGTACTATCCAATCATACACAAAACACCAACCCTACAAACCATTAGAACTTTGTGAACAAGCCAAAAATTATAAGTCAGGCAGCCCCTTATCCCAAAAGTTGAACAATAAACATATCTTTAGCCATTAAATAGTTTTCTTCATAAAGCATTAAAAGCAAGAATATAATTCTTTTATATGCTTTTGTTGTTGTTGTTTTATTTTGAGACAATTCTGTTATGTTGTATTGGCTGGCCTTAAACTCCTTGGTTCAACAATTCTCTTGCCTCAGATGTTCAAGTACCTGGGACCATAAGCATGTACCATAGTACTCAGATTAACAAGTAGTCATGAAGAGTAAAAGGACAGCTTTTTTCAGGTCTGAATGCTCCAAAAGATTAAATGCTTTATGAACATTGATTTTTAATAGATTAGTAGGTGTTATGATGAGCCAATCTAGGAAATTGTGGGTCAAACAAAGAGTACAGTAGATTTCTTTACTGTAGTACTTCTCAGACCCATTTTTATGCATGAATATAATATACATCTTTTAAACCTGTTCATAAGATACCACCATCCTTCACTTTTGTCCAATAGGTTTTACCAGATATAGTAGGATTATCATGTATTGAACATACTTGGAAAGACAGAGTGATTGTATCAAACTGGTTTAGATAGAATACTAAAAAGTTTAAAGGTCCACATCAGGCCTGGGGAGATGGCTAAGAGGTTAAATGCACTTGCTTACAAAGCCATCTGGCCCAGGTTCGACTCTCTAGTACCTACTTAAAGCCAGAAACACAAAGTGACGCATGTGTCTGGAGTTCATTTACAGTGGCAAAAGTACCTGACGTGCCCATGCTTTCTCTTCTCTCTCTTTTTCTTTCCTTCTTTCTTTCTTCTTTCTCTTTTCTTTCTCTTTCTTTCTTTCCTTCTTTCTGCTTTCCTTCTTTCTTCTTCCTTCCTTCCTTCCTTCCTTTATTTCTCTTTCCCCTTGCATTGCAAATAAGTAAATAAATAATTTTTAAAAGTCCATATTAATCCATTGTTAGATATATTTTGTTATCTTCTCAATTAATTAGGGCCAATGAAAAATATAATTTATTTATAGCAATAAACTAAAGCCTAAGGAGGGTACATATCTATACCTTAGTCCCCTTTGGAAAATGCATAACATACACATCTGACACACAGAATCCTTATACATATATATGTACATATGTACATACACATATATTGCATTATTAACTTATATTCTTCTTTTAAAAATACTAGTATTTATGTGATATTATTTGCAAAAAGGATCTTTCTTCATTCAGCTAAAATGAGGTCATATTGTATTAGTTAATTCAATAATGAGAATCCTTATAAAATAAGGTAAATGTGGACACAGGCACACAGCGAGGAGACTATCCACAAAGACCCATAGAGGAGAAGGACCTGTGAGGACAGGAAAAGGTGGAACAATTCATCCAGAAGTCAAGGAACAACAAATATTGTCACAGCCATCAAAAGCTAGAAGAAAGAATTTTTCTTGTGGAGTATTCAAAGAGAGAGCACTTTCATTTCAGACTTCCAGCCTCCGGCACTGTGTGAGTGTAACTTTATGTTGTTTTAAGGCACTCAGTTTGGTAATCTGTTGCAGGATCTCTTAGAAACTAACATTTCTCTCTGTGTTCCTTCACTTTGCCTCATCTTCAATCAACCCCAATTGAAGCCCAAAGCTGTCTACCAAAGGAGATAATTGAGAAGTCAATGAGCACTCCACCTGCAGAGCAGCTGCAGGATGGCTGTATCATCTACAAAACATGCTCGGCGGCACACAGCCAGCAACTCCCAGATTCTCTTCGTGTAAGAGCTCTTGAGCTACTGACGAAAACTTTCACAATGAATGAATATGCTTGTAAAGAGCAGCTAGGTAAGTGGAACAAAAACCTACTTGGGCTTGAAGCACAGACATGAGAATTTGCTAAGTGGGGGTCACTAAGCCAATTCAATCATCAGCATTTCTCATCTGTCTGCTTCTGTTTAAAAAATAATTCAAGCTGGGCTTCTGTGAAACATGACAGCCAGCATGACTACATGAAGAAAGAGGAAGGTTTACCTGAAGCTAAGGCGACTAAATTGGAAAAAAAAAAAAAAAACCTTAAATTTGGTTAAAGAGTTGGATGTCTTTCCCAAGGTTCCTGACAGCTATGTAGAGACAAAGGGCAGTAGGAGTACACTTTCTGTAATAACATTCAACACTATGGCTGTATTAACCATCATGGAGTTCTCAGTGTATCAGGATACACGGATGAAGTACGAATATGAAGTAGACAAGGATTTTTCTACTAAGTTGAGAATCGACATAGATGTTACTGTTGCCATGAGGTGTCAGTATGTGTTAGACTTAGCAGAAACAAAGGCTGTATCAGCAAATGGACTAGTTTATGAATCAGAAGTGTTTGATCTGTCGCCACAGAAAAAAGAATGGCAGAGGTAACACCTGAGCACAGTGTGCCTGTCATCCTTACCTACACATCATTTTGTGAACAGTTGATAGATTCCAATATTCCTCTCTGGGAATACTAGCAGATCTTCCTGTAGTCTATTCTGAATCATAAATAAATTTTAGTTTTTATGTAAAAAAAAATTCAAGAGTTCATGCACAACAAACCAATGATTCTAAGTAATAAAATAGTATTACTAAGAGTATCATTTAAATTTTTACCTTAATCTGTCCATTATGATAGAGGATCTTTACCAAACAATATTTTACTCTTTCAATGGGATTAAATAAACTGATCTTAAAAAAGCTCTTAGCCGGACGTGGTGGCACACACCTTTAATCCCTGCACTTGAGAGGCAGAGGTAGGAGGATTGCAGTGAGTTCGAGGCCAGCCTGAGACTACAGAGTGAATTCCAGGTCAGCCTTGGCTAGAATGAGACCCTACCTTAAAAAACCGAAAGAAAGAAAGAAAGAAAGAAAGAAAGAAAGAAAGAAAGAAAGAAAGAAAGAAAGAAAGAAAGAAAGAAAGAAAGAAAGAAAGAAAGAAAGAACTCTGATAGCATAATATGAATAGCTCGGTGTGAGTGAAGTAATTATTGTATTATCGTCTTTCAGCCCATTGTAAGGATACAAAGTGGCACACTATCACTGGTTTTGATTTGCATTTCCCTAATGGTTAATGGTGTTGACTGTTTCTGTGTATTTATTGTCTACTTTTTAAAATCTCTATTCAAATTCTTTATCCATTTTAGTTGGATTGTTTATTTTTGAATTGTGACAGTTCTTCACATAGTCTGCATACAAGTATCTTGTGTTATATATATGAATGGCAAATATCTTTTCCTACTTTGTGGGTTGTCTTTTCACCCTGCTGATGGCATTTATTATGTATAAAAGTTTAACTTTGATGAAGTACATTTTGTCTTTTTTCTTTTGTCACTTATGCTTTTGGTATTATCTAAGAAGCCAGGTCACAAAACCTTACTCTGACATTTTCCTCAGAGAATTTGGAGGTTAGGGAGATGGCTCAGTGGATAGACACAGTGCTCACCATGCAAGGCTGAGTAACTGAGTTAGATACCCAGACCCCGTGTAAAAAGCCAGAAGCTGTGCAGACTTCTGTAATTCTCAGCATGCTGACAGCGAGATGGGAGGAAGAGACAAAAGAATTTCCCAGAAGCTGAGGGCAGGTACAGCAAAGAACAACAGCAGAACAAGATCCAGTAAAAACACCCTGCCTCAAAAATGTGGTGGAAAGGCTGACCTCCACATGAGCACCATGGCCTGCGCATGCCTGCACTCTCTCACACAAAGAATATGTTGAGTTCAAGTTTTGCATTCTGTGAGAAGTGATCATATTCCTTTACTTTCTTGTAGATATCATTTGTCTTAGCACCATTTGTTGAAAAGACTATTAATTACTAAACTGTCTTTACAGCCTTGTTTAAAGGTCAACTGACTCTATTTTAAAAAATTTAGTTTATTTCAGGACTCTCAATTCTATTCCATTCAATATATATAACAATACCAGACTATCTTAATTATGATAGCTCTGTGATAAGGTTTAAAGACAGGTCTGTTCTTTTTCAAATGTATCTGGCTACTCTATTTCAAACTTGTTTCAGTTCTTCTGGGTTTTTCACTTCAGTATGACAATTTCTATAAACAAGCTAGTTTGGATTCTGATAGGGACTGTATTTGATCTACAGGTAATTTGGGGAGTGCTGACATCTGTGGCAGGCAGAGTACAGGGCCTCTATGGATAAATGTACCTGTAACAGTAAGTTATGAAATGTTAACTTAGAAAGTAAAAATAGATGGTGTACACATGATTAAATCTCCTACAAGTGGCTTGTGATGTGGCTCAGTGGTAGAAAGCTTGCCTAGCATGTACAAAGGCCTGGGTGTGATCCTAATGTGGGATATTGGAGTTCAGGAGGGGTCTATGAACCCTAATATGATTTATAAACCTTAAGTTTGAGTTCTGTCTGAACATTAATAAAAAATTAATAAGATGGACTCAATAAGGATAAACTATGAATAATTAAGTTTAGTTAGGGAGAAATCACAAATTGTGGAGTTTATTTAAGGGGACTGGGATCTAGCAAGGAATGCTAGAACACAATCTCACGTGAAAAACGCTGCAATTTATAAGGCTTATTTAAGACAAATTGTAAATTTTAGGGAAAAACTGGAATAGAGCCACAAGCATGTGGAGAGTAGGCTTCCAAGTAAGGATTAGAGTAGAGCCTCAAGCATGTGTACAATAAAGCTTAGGTGTATATGTAGGGAGACTTAGAAGGAGCACACATGGATCTGTCATGCACTTTCCCATGGAGGAAGGTAAAGAGGGAAGACAGTGAGACAAGAAATGAGAAGGCAAATATTCAAACAGAGACCAAGAATTCAGAGGAGAAATGAGTAATGAAAAGGGTTACACTCATGGTTACCCTGAGTTCAAAGAAATTACACAAGTAGAACGCTTATTATAGTTAGTGATAGCACCCATGTAGTAGATCTAGAATGTAAGGGAAATACACATGTGATAGATTAGAGAGCAGAGGAAAATTATATATATATATATATATATTTGTTTAAATATGTAAATATATATATAATTAAAATGAGAAGCCACCCCAAAACTATAAAGCAGAGGCAAGCAGAAAAGTTCCCCCAGACCACTAAGAAGCAGCATTATGTCCACCTGCCTCCATCCAGCCAGGCTGGGTGGGGGGAAAAGCCAAACTCACCTGTGTCCCTGTGGCCAAGGGAAGAGGGCCAGGCAGAGCAGAGTCACAGTAGCCTTTATAGGCAAAGGGGAGACCTAACTGGTTTGTAAGTTTGGAGGGGGGATCCCAGAGCCAGCCCACACCTGAGCCAGCCCACTTGGGCCATGGACAACAAGGGGAGAATAGATCAGTCTTGATTAGACATGAGTTCTATTTCTTGTGCCAGGGTGAGGTGGCATGTAGGATGGTGGCATCTCCTGGGTCTCTCTGGGCCTCAATTCCTAACTGAAACTTCTTAAAAGAAGCTAACATTCTCCTTTATTCCTTCAATCCCTCAGGACTGTGGTATAAGTGTATAATATATATACACACATACACATAAATTATATATGATTATATATACTATATGCACATATATACATCATTTTGCAGTAAAAATTCTAAGAAACACATACACACATACATATATACACATATTACACATATTATCTTTCTATTCAGCATTACAGTTAAAATCCCAGCTACATAAGAACAAAAAGTAAAAGGCATCCAAAATAAAAAAAGAGGGAGCAAATTACATCTGTTCCAATATGACATGGTTGTACATACAAGAAACTCTACAGAGTCTATACACACACACACACACACACACACACACAGAATACAAATCTATAAGAAGAAACTGCAAGACCCAAAAATCAGTTGTAATTCTATAAATTCATTCTATAACTTATTCTATAACCTAACAATGGGTGAAGGCTTTCAATAGACATTTCCCTAAAGAAGACAGGCCAAGTCAAACAAGCACATGAAAAGCGGGTTGGCATGACTAATCATTAGAGAAATGCAGATTAAAACAACAATAAGGTATGAACTTACACCCAATAGAATAGACACTATCAAAAATATCTGGTGGGAGGTAAAAAAAGATATAAAATGGGATAGCTGTCATGAAAAGTAGTGTGCAATTCCTCAATATGTTATCAACGGGGGTTGGCTTAGTGGTACAGTACTTTCTGAACATGTATGGGGCCTTGGGTTCAATTCTCCGCAACAGGAAAAAAAGTTAAAAATAGAATAAATGATACAATTTGGGTGAAATGCCCAAGAAATGCTAAGACATACTCAAGATATATACCAAGAAAGAAGTATCTCAAAGAAACACACATCAATTTTTACTAGACTATTCACAAGAACCAAGAGGTGGAAGCAACTCAAATGCCCAATGACACACAAATACACAATGAAAACATAGATACATGCAATGCAAGATCCTATAACAGCCTATCACATATATAAACCTTAAGCACATTATGCCCAGTAAAACAAGTGCACTCTAGAACACATATATGGGGAATCTAACTATATCAGTTAGGTTTCCATCAGTGTGACAAAATAACAAGGATAATCAACCTAAAACCCAGAAAAGTTGATTTTTAGCTCATTGTTTCAGAAGTTTCAGTTACAGTTGCTCTGGGTTTGTGGAAGCACAATAAATGAAACAGAAGGCTGCTCACTCATGGCCACCAGGAAGTACAAGAGGAAGAATCGGGTCCAAATATTCCTTCAGGAGTGTACCACCAGTAACCTAAATTCCTTCCAGAACCACTGCTTAAGATTCTACCACCTTCCAGTTGGCTTCAGACTGGGGACCAAGCCTTCAGCACATGGATTATTTGGGGGCATTTAAAATCCAAACGATAACAAAAATAGTCAAACTCTCAGAAACAGAAAGTAAGAGGGTAATTGTCAGGGACCGAGAGGAACTTGTTATAATCAAAAATTGTACTAAACAAAGTGATCTATTACCATACTGACTCCTTTCCTACCCTGCTTCACCAAGTCCAGTCTCCTCAACCTTCTCCATTCAAAACAGTTGATTCACCAGCCACAACACTGCCGATACTCCTCTATTAATGTACACAGCACTGCTGATGCTCTTCTATTATGTACTTTGGTATCACTACTTTTAGAATGACAATCTTAAACCTGAGGTTTGGGCATCATAAATAAACTACATCATAAAATAAAGAGTTATTTCTGTTCTTGCTTATGTGATAGTTTCAACTATAGACAGAATATACCAGTGCCTGAAGAGGATTAAATGCTTTCCTTTTACTACACAATATTGAATGGTCACATTGTGACAAGTGCTCTTTCAGACCCTTCAACTCCAACTGCTGAGAGAGGAACTGTATTTAATATGCATGTTAAATGCATATGTATGCATCTTATGCACATAGTGCCCCAGAAATCCACCTGTCTCTGCCTTCCCAGACCTGGGATTACAGGAACATATCAGGCCGAGCAACATTTTTACATAGGTTCTGAATAGTTCATGCTTGCAAAGCTAGCACTTTACCAACTGAGCCCACTTTCATATGCATTTCAATATGAATTTTAAACTATTCTATTTTTAAAGCTGCACCAAGCATTCCTCATGGCAACAGAAATTCTCACTTGGCTGTCACAATGGTATACCAAGTATTTTTTTCACTACAGTTGCTGTAAATTGATAAATCAGTATTTCTTTCCCCTGTTTCATTACTAACTATGGCAGTTACCTTCTTGTTGCTAGTAAAAAGCACCCAACCAAACACAGCTTTGGGGAGAGAAAGGGTTTATTCTGTCTTACAAATTTGAGGGAAAACTCCATGAAAGCAGGGGAAACAGTGGCATGAGCAGAGACTGGACATCACCTCCTGGCCAACATCAGGTAGACATCAACAGCAGGGGAGTATGCTAAACACTGGCATGGGGAAGCTGGCTATAACACTCATAAGTCTGTCCCCAACAACATACCTCTATCAAGGCTCCAATTCCAAAACTGCTATCAGCAGAGGATTCCAAAACTGCTACCAGCCTAGCATTCAGAACACATGAACCTATGGTGGACACCCGAATCAAACCACCATACTAATCAACCTGCAATTTTGTTCAAAATAAGAAGGTGTTCAGCTAAGTAAATTTTTACAACTATCCACTAGACAATGTTAACTTGTTGTAAGTGATCAATTGGGCTATCTTGAGAAGAAAGATCTGAAAAATTTTTACATACTTGGATCAATAGCTTTTTTTTTTCTGTCCAGGAACTATTCAATGGTTAAAGGTACAACCATCTTCCTGAGGCTCTGCAGATGAACATTAAGAATGGTGGCATGGAAAAAAATAATAGGCCAGGTGTAGTGGTGCACACCTTTAATTCCAGCATTTGGGACACACAGGTAGGAGGATTGCCATGAGTTCAAGGCCACCTTGAGACAACATAATGAATTCCAGGTCAGCCTGGGCTAAATCAAGACCCTACCTTGAAAAAACAAGCAAATAAACAAAGAATAATATAATTTTATCTTTTAAATTTTTTTTTTTTTTTACAGAGGGTACCATATAGCTCAGGCCGGCCTGTAACTCAAACTCACTATGTATCCAAAGATTGACTTTGAACTCCTGATCGACCTAATTTCACCTTCCTAGAATTAAAATCTGTAATGCCACACCCAGCTTAAAACATAGCTTCTTAACTATTTTAGCAGATACACAAATTCTGAACTTTTATGTGAGAAAGATGTATCTGTTACCTTTAAGCTACAGTTGCAGTAGAGTTAATGTCACAGGTAAACAAAGTGCCGGTACATGGTACTTACAAAAAAAAATTATGTAAGTATCCGAAAAGACCAGGAGAGGGAATATCATTTAGATGAGTTAGAAATCAACCTTCAGAGGAAAATAAATTCATGCCTTCTTTTCCCAACAAAAGCCTCTTTCTGCAACCCTTCATATGGTAACTGTTTTCTCTCCTTGTGGTATTTGGCCTGGGATTAAGCATTGTCAATCTTGTTCCTGACACCTTCAAACCATTCTCCCTCAACCCTTCATAGGAACCAAGTTTTGAATCTCATGCCATCAAATTATGCCATTCATCATCACCCCTGACCTCTCTACCTATCCCATAATTAGACCCTCAGGATAATCTCTATTCTAGAATTCATCTCTTCTCAATTGAAGGATGTTTTTTCTTGCCATGGGACTGAACCTACTTACTGTCTCATGCTCTATCAATGAGCTATATCCTAATTCAAGGATACTCTTCAGGCATGGTCCTCTTTTTTTTATGAATCATTGATTTATTTTTTCTTCCTCTACTGAATTATTCTCATCAGCATCTAGTCACAATACAATTTCTCCAACCTTAAAAAAAAAAAAAAGCTTTGGGAGGTTGAAGCAATAGAATTGCAAGTTCAAGGCCAGCCTACATGGTGAATTTGAAGCCAGGCTGAGCTTCACAGAAGCAAGACTGTTTTTTTGGTAGATAGATAGCTAGGTAACTAGATAGGTAGGTAGGTATGTAGACAGACAGACGGATGGATGGACAGACGGATGGATGGACAGACGGATGGACGGACAGACGGACGGATGATAGATATGATAAATAATAGATATAGCTGAATAATGCTAATAACTGGATAGTATAGCTCAATATTATGAATCCTTATGAGTTTTCTAAATAGACTGTCATATATGCAAATACAGTTTGGTTTCTTCTAAATTATTTTTTTTTTGGTTTGTATGTGTGTGTGTTCATGTCTGTGAGAATGGGTGAATGTATGCCACTGTGCATATATGGAGGGCAGAGGACAACATTCAGATTGGTGTTTGCCTTCCATCTTGTCTTCTGAAGCAGGCTTTCTCATCTCTGGATCTTGACCTTCTGTTGTTGTTCATTGCTGTACTCACTGAGAGCTTTCAGGAAATCCTCCTGTCATACCCTCCCATTTCACTGACAGCATGCTGGGAATAAAGAAGCTTTCTATGGTTCCAGATTTTATGTGGTGGATCCTGGGATTTGAACTTGAGCCATCTTCCCAGCCCCTCAATTTTTCTCCTCTTCTTTCAATTATCCTACTAACCTAAAAACTCTATTATTATGTTTAATAAAATACCAATAGTGCCTATGATGGTTGTTTTATAGGTATCACTGCAAGTTGTGGATGCTCCTTTCTATTTTTTATCCATCCATAAAAATGTTCCTAATTTAGTAGTCTCCATTTTATATTGTAAGTTATTTTAAAAAGGCAAAACAAACACCAATTTCCTGGTTTTAACCTTAAAACATCAGTGTAATTAATCAATTGCTCTTATTCTGACTTAAACATGTATCTTCAAATAAATCCAACTTTCTCCCACTTCTTTATGTTCTTTAAATACTGCTTGATATCATACTATTCCTTTTTTACTGCCAAAAAAAAACACCCAAATAACACCTTTTCCAAGATTTATACCCAAGGCTAGAATTCTCTGGGCTCACAAATTCATACATTCATAAGTACATTATTCAGCAGAGGCAGAAATGTGTTCATTCATTCACAAGGTTTTCAGAAATTGGAAGCATATAATGGTGAGGCCAGAAAAAATGCCACTCTGAACTTGCATATATTCATAAAATCATCAAATTAGTAACAAATAGGGTATTCTCCCTATTTTGCCAGGAAATGAAAGACAGGGAATAGGAAGCAGATGCTCTGGGTCAAAATATGTGAAAAATGGAATAGACTGAGTTGGAAGAAGAAAGAAAAGAGAGTCTGGGAGTTAGTAAGTATATTAGCCAGGCTTTTCATTCTGTGATAAATACCAGAGCCAAAGCAACTTAAGGGAGCATTTATACTGGTTTCTGATTTTGGAGGCTTCAGTCCATTGCCATCTGGCTCCATTGTTTTAAGGCCCCAGGCAAGCCAGAAGATCATGAGAAGGACATGGCAGCAGGAAGTCAGAGAGAGACAGGGAGGGGACAGAGACAAAATACCCTTCAAAGGAACACTTCCAGTGATCTTGCAACTCCAACTAGAGTCCACCCCTTTTAGTTTCCTTCAACAAAGCCATCAATTTAGGAATCCATGCATGGATTAGTCCACTGATGAATGTAGAGAGCCCTTATAGTCCAATCACATCTCAATGATTGGATCAACCAGCTAAGGATTGATTCTTCAACTCTAGTCTTTGGAGGGTAGATATTTCTATTCAAACCTTGACAGTAAGCTAAGCTAAAAAGCGGCTAGGAAAGAGAGCCTCTGGAGGCAGGCTAGGAGCATTACCATCCATACACATTACATTCTGAATTTACATCATCAAACCCAATTTCTCCCATGAATCTCATACCATAACTCACATAATCTTCTCAAATAACTAAAAGGCACCTCAAATTATGTTCAAAAATGTTCAAAATGATTCATACTTTCTCCCTGATTTTTCCTCCGTATATTCATTCCATCTCAATAGAACGATACACAGATGAACAGTCTAACCACCACATAAAACAATCTCATAATGTCCCTGAGAACAGAAATTTGGCTGATGCATCTCTAGCACTTGGAGCAATATCTAGGACATAGAAGTACTTCAACACATACTTGTTTGAATAAATTGAGAAGACTAATTTTGCTCAATTTCATCTTAATTTTGAACTCTTCAGCAAAAATTAGTAACAGAGTCAACACTTCCATCAGCTATCTTCTTCCTATTAGAAGACTTTGAAAGGGATGTTGCAGTATGATAAAAAGAAATAAATAACATGTGGACTTTCTCTCAGGTTGCTGACACAGAATTCTGTGATAGTCAATCTTCACTGTCAATGGATTCAGAATCCCCTAGGAACATACCTCTGGGCATGTCTGGGAGGATGTCTGTAGCGAGGTTTAATTGAGAAAGGAAGACCCAACTTGAATGTGGATGACATCATTCCATGGGCTGGGGTCCTGGGCTGAATAGAAAGATATAAGCTGAGAGCTAACATTCCTCTCTCTGCTTCCTGACTGCAAATGCAGTGTGAGTAGCCATATCACACTTTTACAGCGATGCCTTCACACTATGATGTAGCCCATCCTTCCAACTATAAGCCAAAATAAACTCTTCCCCCTCTAAATCAATTGGGTCACCACAACATGAAAAGCAACTAATATAAACTAAAACTTTGACTCTACAGTGATAAAAATATCATTTGCAGTACTGAAAGTAGCTCAGT
The DNA here is from genome assembly GCA_004024765.1 of Zapus hudsonius. NCBI lineage: Eukaryota > Metazoa > Chordata > Mammalia > Rodentia > Dipodidae > Zapus > Zapus hudsonius. The sequence continues at coordinate 19,935 of PVHP010024804.1, forward strand.
ATTGGGGCACAGGCTTCATGTGTGAAGGCCTGGATTCAATCTCTAGCACCAAACCAAAAAAAAATCTGTATTTTTTCTTTTGTATGCTAACTAAATGACTGGTGGCTCAGAACCCATAGATAGCTTAGGTGGGTATTGGTTACCAGAAAAAAAATTGTAAGACTGGAATTTTCAATCCTACCCCATGTTCAGAAGAGAGGAATTACAGATTAATCACTAATGGTCATATTTAATCAATAGTGCCAATATAATGGAACGTCCCTGGAGTCTTGGTTCAGACAACTTTGGAGTCGTTGAATACATCAAGTGCCGAGAGGGTGATGCATCAAAGACATGAAGCTCTATAGCCCTTCCCTCCTGTGCTGTCCTATCTGTCTCTGACATTTCCTGTTCATGAGTTGAATCCTTTATGTAACCAGCAATGGTAAATTAAGCACTCTTCTGATTTCTGTGAATCATTCTAATTGATGATGGAATTTGAAGAGGGGGTTGTTGTAACCCTCTGAATTAACAGATAGAACTGGTGAAAACCTGGGATTTGCTACTAGCCTCTGAAGTGGGAACAGTCTAGAGTCCAGTAGAACTGCCACCTTCACTCATGAGTCAATTCCAGGTAGACACTGCAAAATAGAATTTAATTGCTGGGTACCCAGTTGTTGTCAACAAGTTAGAGAATTGGGTAGAAAAGTAGAAAGAAAATAGTACTTTCCCTTATTAATTAGCCTCCACCCACTCACAAAGCAAGTAAAATATATGTTTAGGGCCATAGCCAAGATAGATAAACCTAGAATTGCTTTAACTAAATTGCAGTCTGACAATACAAAATTAAAGAGGAGACTTACTATCTAAATATTTGATTTGCAGCAAAGTTTGATTCACGGAGAGAAATCTCAGCTTTGCTATTGAGGAAGGGAAAGGGTTTAGCCATAGGGAACTAAGACTGACAAAATGTTTCGCTCTCTTGTATCTTCCCTAGATTTAGAGCAGCCATCAATTTGACCGTTTTACATGTCTGCCCTGCTAACCTTTAGCTGGCCACTGCACGGATCCTAGGGAATGTTTCATTGTGAATACAGAGAACATTTCCAGTCATTGTGCCTGTTTTCCACACCAAACAGCTTTCCTCATTCAACCAATCCTTTTTAGTCATTTCCCTCATATCATTATAAAAATTATATGATGTTTCTAATTTTGAGCCTGTCCAGAATTCCATAGGGTGGTATGTTTCTTAGATTCTCTTTTTTAACAATTTGTGTTTCTACTTCCTATACTTTAATAAATTGATCATGGCTCAAAGCTTTCATTAATCCAAAAATCTTATAAATGTGAATTATCTGCTGCCTGCCTCTCTTCTTGCATTATTTCTCCTTGTGGGCTTATGACACTGTAATCCTTTACTTTGATTTTAGTGATCTTTAAGAAGGAAGCAAAAATAAAAATGAGAATTTACTTCAATATATCTGATCATTAATCCAGAGCTTGCATTTTAATCAAGCTAAAAGACTGGCTACAGCTTTCTAAATTCAAATACTTGAATCTCCCTAATATCTAAACATCACTACAAAACATCTTATCTTCCAATTCTCAGTTCAAATGCTACCTACACATAACATCCTTTCTAAACTCCAAGCTCTAAATAATTTATGTCTTCTGAATCTCTGCAACAGTATTACTGGCATGTATTCTGGCATTTAATTAGACCATATGTGCTAAATTGTAATGACTAATGCTCAAAAATCTCTCCCACTGCCCAAAGTTATTTAACGCACTAAAACTTTAAATACCATAAATCAGTGATTTATTTAGTAAGTTAACTTTTTAAGATACAAATACTCTGGTTATCAAGGTAGTATGATAGGAAGTCACAGTCTTTTATCCTTCAACAAAAAGTTTTAGCGCATACAGATCAGCACCATGTGACAAAGCTGATGGGTATGCTCCTGGATTCAAACCAGGAAACAATCCTTTTCCCCAAACTACTTGATTCCAGGAAAACTCATACATACTACTGATTTGGCAGAAAGGTTGGCCTACCTGCCAACATTGGTCCTGACAGTGACTTGAACATCAACCTGTAAACCAACTACAGTAACCTTCAGCTAAGGACCCTGCTTAGAACTGCTTGCTCAAGGACCCAGAGTGAGTAGTCAACTTATATGTCATTTGGCGTCTGGAATTTGGCCCTTTGTGTTTCCATAAGTGTCCTTCGAGCCTCTGTCCCATGGCAAATCCTGACAAGGCACTTCCCCAGATCCATCCCTTTATTGCAAAGGGGTACTGTCCCAACTAAACAGGAAACTGCTCTAAAGCGCACTCCCACATTGGCCAGCAGGGCACGCTTGCCGGATTCTACCCAACCAGAAGCAAAAGGACCCAGCCTCATCTCAAGTACTCCCACTGAATTTGGGAAACTGTTACACTTGCATACGGTACTGATGGGAGTCATGCTCACTGGGACTCAAGTCCCTGAACATTTTTTTCATCACACAACCTAAGTATAGAAGTTACCTTCTCATTTCTGGGCTTATATTCCTAGAGTTCAAATTATTCAAGTCCATGTTATCATCTTTCTCAGTTATAATTAAAAGAAATCAGCCGTATAAAGTAGCACAGGCCAGTTAAAGATTTTTAAACAACCTCAAAGATTGTATCACTTAGGGTATCTACACCTACTACACAGTTTTCTCCACTAACTCCAACACTACTTTTCAAAGTTTATCTGTTTATTCATTCTTATACTATTTCATGAAATCTGATCAGATTCTTCAATCCGAATTATCTTTAAATTTTCATAGCATATTATATTAATGCCTCGTTTGGAAATGCACCACAGTAATAACTTCTACATTTAGTTTAATTTGTCCTGAATGAAACTCAAATACTCAAATGCTTTATGACAAATTCTACACAGGAATAATTATGCCACTTTTATATTATGAGATAGCAATTTCCACAGGAAAGCACATCAACATTGTATTTTATTGAAAAGATTCTTGTGGGAAACTGAGATATGAATTTACAAAGTACCAGTCACAATGAGCACTTCTTTTTGGTTACTGATACTCATAACCTGAAAATTATAACTCTGACAAGTAGAAAATAAGCTAATAAATCTTTGTAGGGTTAAAGATAAAACAGAATTCCCAGATACTCATTACGTCTTTGTAAAATTATGCTTAAAACCATATGTGGTGGTTTGATTCAGGTGTCTCCCCCCCCCATAAATTTAGGTGTTCTAAATGCCCAATCCCCAGCTGATGGCACTCTGGGAATGGAAACCTTGTTGGAGGTGTGTTGTCGGGGGCAGGGTTATGGGTGTTATAGCCAGCCCCCCCTTGCCAGTGTTTGGCACACTCTCCTGCTACGAGTAGCCATCTGATGTTGGCCAAGAGATGATGTCCATCCTCTGCTCATGAAATCATTTTCCCTATCATCAAGAAGCTTATGCTTGAGTCCGTAAGCCAAAATAAACCCTTTCCTCCATCAGCTTGCTTTTGATTGGGTTCTTTGTGCAGCAAAGAGAAGCTGACCACAGCAGTTAAGCTGCTGGTACTGAGGTATGGAGTCATTGCTACTAGAACCCTAATTCTGTGGCTTTGGATTTTTGGAACTGATTTGCAGGAAGAATGTGGAAGTATTTGAAACTTTGACCTAAAAGTGATGCCTTATAGTGCTGTAAGTACAACTTCACAAACCATTTTGGTCAGAGTTGGAAGACTTGAATGCAGTGAGAACTGTGGATTGTGATGCTTGACTTATAAAGGTGAGAAGGAACTTTGTTGGGAATAAACACAGTTTGTGTGAGAGGCTTGCTATGTTCTGTCTGCCTGTGTCCTGAGAACTTGTGCAGAATTGCTTTGTACAACAGTAGAAATCGACTGGTGTGAACAGATGGAGATGGCATACAAAGAAATGACATTTTTGTGTCGAAACTGCTGCCTGTTCAGCTGCAATTGTTTGAGAGATGACAACCATTCAGATTGGGCCAGGTGATCTGCATGGCAACAACAGGAAGAATGCAGACATTTTTGAAGTAGGGGGCCTGAATTTTGACATTTTCCTGCTCTTCAAAGTTGGATTTATTATCCCTTTGGATTAACAAATTGGTAGTCCACCTATGAAGTATAACAAATGCAGGAAAGTGGGTCATTGGATGTGCAACACAGTTTTCTTTTTGGAAATGTCCATGGACAGTGTGAAGCAGGCTTGTTGAAAGCCCTGCATGGAAGCCCAGTTTCAGAACCAAGAGGATTAACCATGGGTTGCAGTGGAGATCCAGTAAAATGCCAAGACTAAGGGATGGCTGCCAAAAACAGCAGCTGAACTGGGTAAAGTTTTCCTGGACTTTAAACAGCCTACCTGGAGGGGTGGAATTGGAACTCCAGAGACCCTTGACTGGTTAGAAGTATCTGACTTGGAGTTAGATTTTGATGTTTGTCCTATTTGTTTTAAATCTTGTATTGATTCAGTTTGTCTTTGTTATACCCAATGCCATCTTTTGAAGTGAATAGTTAGTCTGCGCAGAATGTTTTCTTTTTTTTTTTTTGCTATCACAGCTCATTTAAAAGCCTTGAATTATGGGATGTTTAAGCAGCATTGAGACTGGTTAAAATCTATGTGGACTTTGGAGTTGGGCTGGGTGCACTGCATTTCATATCATGTATGGTTATCAGTTTATGGGGGCAAGGGTAGGAATGTGGTGGTTTGATTCAGGTGTCTCACATAAACTTATGTTCTGAATACTTGATCCCCAGCTGATGGAAATTTTAGAATCAGAACCTTGCTGGAGGTGTATTGTTAGGGGCGGGCTTATGGGTGTTACAGTCAGCTTCCCCTTAACAGAGTTTGGCACACTGTCCTGTTTTTGTTGTCCACCTGATATAGGCCAGGAGGTAATGTCCAGTCTCTCTGCTCATACCATTGTTTTCCCTGCCATCATAGAGTTTCCATTCAAGTACATAAGCCAAAATAATCTCTTTCTTTCCAGAAGCTGCTTTTGGCCAGGTTCTTTCTGCCAGCAATGAGAAGCTAACTGCAACACCATATCTACTTCCAAAAATTTAACTGCAAAATAACAGCATAATTTCTTAAATATTGCTTAGAGCATCACAACAGATCCTGAAGACATTGGAAGAATCATCAGGTCATACTTCCAAAACCTCTACTCCACAAAATTAGAGAACCTGGAAAAATGGATGAGTATTTGGACACCTACCAACTGCCAAAGCTTAACCCAGAGCAGATAAAATCACTAAATAAACCTTTCACATCTGCTGAGATTGAAGCTGTAATCAAAAACCTTCCCAAAAGGAAAAGCCCAGGACCAGATGGTTTCTCAGCTGAATTCTACCAAGCCTTCATCACAGAGCTGAAACCACTCCTTCTGAAGCTTGTTAGAAGCATAGAAAAAGAGGGAAGACTACCAAACACCTTCTATGAAGCTACCATTGCCCTAATCCCCAAACCAGGCAAAGATGCAACCAAAAAAGAGAACTATAGACCCATATCTCTGATGAACTTAGATGCAAAAATCCTGAACAAAGTCCTTGAAAACCGGATACAATGCTACATCAAAAATATTATCCATCCTGACCAAGTTGGCTTTATCCCAGAGATGCAGAGATGGTTCAACATACGCAAGTCGATAAATGTGATACACCACATCAATCAATCGGCTCAAACACAAAAACCACATGGTTATCTCAATAGATGCGGAGAAGGCTTTTGACAAAATTCAACACCTCTTCATGTTCAAAGCTCTTGAAAGAATAGATAGATGGCCTATTCATCAACTTAATAAAGACAATTTACAAAACTCCTAAAGCACAGATCGTTCTCAATGGGGAAACGACTCAAGGAGTTCCCACTCAATTCAGGAACAAGACAAGGCTGCCCACTCTCACCACTGCTCTTCAACATAGTGCTTGAAGTTCTAGCCCAAGCGATAAGACAAGAGAAGGGCATAAAAGGGATACAAATCGGAAAGGAAGATATTAAACTATCCCTCTTTGCAGATGACGTGATCCTTTATATATCAGACCCAAAGAATAGTATCAGTAACTTCTTGAAGTGATTAATGCCTTCAGCAATGTGGCAGGATACAAAATTAATACACAAAATCAGTAGCTTTTCTATATGCAGAAGACAAGCTGACAGAAAAAGACATCAGAGAGACTGTCCCATTTTTCTATAGCCTCAAAGAAAATCAAATACCTTGGAATATCAATAACCAAGGTTGTAAAGGACTTTTATAAGGAAAATATTGA
>PVHP010024805.1:0-26110 GCA_004024765.1 Zapus hudsonius
ATCTGACAGCCCCTTTGTAAACTACGTGATGAAAAACCTCTCATTTCGAACTCTACACCATGTCTCTTCCTTTTATAGGGATAAGCATTACCTTTTTGGCATTTTCGGATTCGCTCAGCATTTTCTCTGCATCCTCCAGCCAGGCTTGCAGACTAGCCACCGTGTCGCCGTAGCGATCCCAGTTGGAGATCACCTCCTCCAGCATGCTCCTCACACTCCTCACTTCCACGGAGAGATTCCTCCACTGGGCAGTGGTTTCATTCATGAATTTCATCACGTTCTCAGCTTCATCCACTGAAGCAGATAGAAGTGATTCCAACTGTCATTTTTTGTATTTAAAATCCTCTCTAGGTTTCCCTGTGGTTTTATTCGATGAGATGCAATTGCATCAGTCAGAAATGCTAGCATTTATTTTCAACAACCACAGATCTGTTTACAAACTGAAAGCAAACCGATCTTACAAAACGTTTCTTTGCTCTTAACTCGAGCTCTCATCTACTTAGCTAACGTATTCCAATTTTTCCCTTTGATCTTTAGGATGAAAACTAGGTTGAAAAATTGCAACTGAGAAAAATGAATTTTTTTATTTTGAGCTTAGATTACACACAGAGAGAAGAGCATGAATGTGCAAGACAGACACTACACACAATTGTTCTCTTCAAAGTCAATCACATGGTCACACGAAGGTTATACACAGGAAAAGATAACTAATCTGACCACATGGAAACCTTTATTTAGGTTTTAAATTCAATGAAGTCAACATGGTCACAATTTTGAATTAGCCTGTATTAATTGTATAAAGTGCTGGGTTTCTTTGTGATGTTTTCATACATCTATGTAAGGTACCTTGGCATATTCACGTTCTATGTCCCTCACTTGGCCATCTCCCTCTGGCCCAGCCCTTTCCTCTTCTCTGCAACAAGTCCTACAGAACGCTTTACCTGAACCATCTGCTTTGACGTACATCTCGGCTGTCTGCTTCAAGATCTGGTACGTCACTTCGTATTGCTCAAAGAACTTGCTGTTTTCTATAAAAGACTAGACGAGCAGAAATGCTTGGTCAGAAGTGTTAACAACAATCCTATGTACAAGGGACAATGTCAAATGTCTCCATAAATGGCTATTTTTCATTAAATATTTTTATTTATTTGGAGAGAGAGACAAGAGAGAGAGGGTGGAGCAAACCAGGGCTTCTTGCCACTTAAAATGAACCCCAATGCATATGCCACTTTTTATATCCGGTTTCATATGGCTATTGCAGAATTGGAATTGAACCTAGGCCATTAGGCTTTACAAACAAGCCCATTGACCATTGAGCCATTTCTCCAGCCCTAGACTTTATCCAAATTTCCCAACCTCATTCTTCTGGCAAATACAAAACGAATTTCCATGGTCACAAATATATGCCTTCCATTCTAACTCAGCACCCGACTGAGAAAATGTATTTCCTTGCCATCCAAAGATTTGTTTTCTTTGAAAAGAAGAATTTTCTCTGGAGGATCTGGGCCTAACATTTAGAAAGCACTAAATTTGCAGGAACATTTTAGTGTCCTACTGTGTTTAAACTGCTGAAGTCTATTGTTCTTTGAACACTAGCTCACTATATTGTGCTAGAGCACTGCTTTGAAAATTTCCAGATTTAAATGATGCTGTGCAAGCATGTTCCTTAACACAAAACGGAGAGAATTTTAAAATAATTAAATATGTTGTGTGTGTTACTGATGATCTGATATTCCAATGATCTAGAACAAAAATTATAGATTAAGATATATCTATACCTATACTGAATGAAATTTACTTACCTAATAAAGTCAATGTTTGAAACTGGATACAATAAAATTTAGAACACACACAATGCCTTGGATAATTTTATTATTATTAATACCCCAAACTCTCCTGTTTCAAAGGCTATTCTTAATATTATATGTAGAAAACTAACAGTTATAACTAGCAGCATGACATCCAAACCTCTTTACATTCCTTTAGTAGTAAAATAAGTGCTTGATATCAGAATTCATTAAATCAATTGTTCTTACAAAATGCAAAATCATCTGTCACCAATTAGGTATACAGCATGCTAATGAATAATTAATATGCAGATTAGAAAATACTTATGTACAGACACAAAACAATTCTTTCACCATGTTCACAGCCCTAGATTTTTACCAATATTTACCTATTTTAATATAAAATTCAAATGTTATACATAAAATACTGTGTGGGTCATCTTATATTTATGAAATATTTATGTACTATTCTTTGGAAACAAAGTGAATGCAGAAATCTGTGAGTTGCATGGAAGGAAAGGATTTTATGGCTGATCCTTCATTCAGTGACTTTAATGGACTTTGCTATTCTGGTCTGGGAGCAGAGGAACACAGTAGTAGTCTAACTAATTCTTTATCCTTATTCCTACTTCCAAGTTGTGGAAAGAATAATTTACTAGAACTTGCATTGTGAATCATTTCACCAAACAAGGGAAGATGATTTGACCAAAAAAAAAAAAAAAGGAATATTATACGTGATGGTCACAATATATTTAACTTCAAGAAATAAGTAAATATAACAAGGTTTCTCTCAGACTACAGAGACTGCTCAGTGGCTAAGAGCACTGACTGCAAGCCTAAGGACCTGAGGAAGCCGAGAGAACAATTGAGCTCAATCCTGAGGTCCTATAGAGACAGCTGGGCCATGCACATCTGTAGCCCAGGGCCTCTAGGGGAGAAGAGACCCAAGAATCACCAGAGCTCATGAAAAACTAGCTCCGGGATTAATAAAAAAATAATAATATAATAATAATAAGGACTGAACACTGCAGATGAGTGCACTCTGCTACAGGTGAGTTCCTGAGGTTTCTATAGACACATATACCTGCTTGTACAACACACACACACACACACACACACACACACACACACACACACACACACACCCCACCACCACCACCACCACCACCAACAACAACAACAACAGAACTACCACATTATGCAGACACAAGCAAAAAAAAAAAAACAATAGTGATAATTTCTTTCATTTTAGTGCAAATTGAAAGAAGCTAACGAGAAAATAATTGCTATAAATGTCAAAGAAATGGAAAATTGTGGTGGGCAGGTAGCCTTAAATAACTTTTGTTTGAGTAGCTTACAAATGAAATATAAAGGAACAAAATGCTTAATTAAAGGTGGGAGGAAGGTTATGAAGATGATGGAAGTAGAGGATCATTATATTTGAGCTTTCCCATTAGAAAAAAATTAGCAATGGATGGTCAATATAAGATAATAATGTTACTTAAATTTGTATGGGCCTATGTAACTTTGATGCCTTTGGGTAAGTATGGAAAATCCATTGACCTAAGAATTTTGTCTCTTTGAATCTCTTTCTCTGGAGTATGGCTAACTCTCTTTTTACTGTGAGCTATCTAGATAGATCATCTCACAAAAAAAAGTGAAATAAACACATATGTACATTTTTAAATTTAAAAATGGAAGGATTAATTTATTTCTTTAAAAATTAAGCTAAGGGGCTTGGGCTTGTTGGACTATCCCTTTAATCTCAGCACTTGGAAGGTTGACATAGGAGGATCATCCTGAATTTGAGGCCAGCCTGGGCTACAAAGTGATATCCAGGTCAGCCTGGGCTAGAATGAAACCCTGCTTCATAAAGCAAAAAAAAAAAAAAAATTGAACTAAGGGGTGGACTGGGGAGATGGTTCTGTGAGTAAGAGTGCTCACAGCACAGATGAGTTGGGTTCAAGCCAGTTTCTACAGACATGTGCACAGGGCAGGTGCACCTGCACTTATAACACACACACACACACACACACACACACACACACACACACACACACCACATACTATACCACACTACAGGCAGAAATTAAGTTAAAACTTAGATGTCAAATAATATTAAGCAAATAATATGTCAATGGACTTTTTGGTTGGTTTTTGTTGTTGGTGGTGGTTTTTTTTTTTTTTTTGTTTTTTTTTTTGTTTGGTTTGTTTTCGGATTTTTTTTTTTTTTTTTGAAGTAGGATCTTGCTCCAGCCCAGGCTGGCCTGGAATTCACTGTATAGTCTCAGGCTGGCCTTGAACTGACGGTGATCCTCCTACCTCTGCCTTCTGAGTTCTGGGACTAAAGGCGTCCACCATGCCCAGCTGTAAGATTTTTTTAGAGCTACTTATCTCCATTAATAAAATAGTTACAGGTGGTAAGAAATACTCACATTATTAATGCTGAACTTTCAAATCCCACAGTTCTAAGATTGTGTCTTTTTATTTTAATAAGAAGTATGGTAACATTATCTTGTTTTTTTTATATAGATATATTAACCAACAAAGTCATTGTCAAAAAATTCTGACAAGGACCTGAAAAATTCCTTCTGACTTATATTACAGTATGTAGTCACTTGAATAGATAGCATATGACCAAACTTCCCCCAGAGAGAGCGAGGGGAAGTGTTTTTCAAAGATTTTTAAGACCTCATTGTCTGCACACCAGCCTGGAAAGGACAATAGCTGATGGATCCTCATTCATTTTCACAGTCTGTGTGCTTCAGAAAAATCCCTACTCTTCTGTAATTATTATTATCATTTTAACACTTGAGAAAAGCTTAGTAAAGACAATATCAAGGATTGAGTCATTCACAAAGTCATGTGTGTAGTAAGCAGCGTAGTTAGAACATCCTTCACCGTGTCTGTATGTCAGTAATTCTCCCCAGTTCTACACCATGTAGCCTAGCCCACCACCAGCATCAGTCAGACTACATAAGACTAAACTATTATCAAATGTAAATTATTTTAAGTGGAAGTAATTAATGTTCACAAGAGTCTTTTTTAATTCACCAAGATGTGAGAAATAGCAATGTTTTCATTTAAGTTAGATATTTTTTTTCTCACAGCCTATATATTTAGCTCATGAAATCATTAATAGAATATTTTGATTTGGAAATATTTGTACTCAAATCCTAGCTACGCATCTCATCAACTGTGCCCCCTGGAGCCCATGACTTGGAATTCCAAAGCTTAAAGATTTCGACAGGGTTTCCTCAGTGTGCAGAGCAATGTGGAGGCACTCAGCCTACAGAAAAAATACAGTACCCAGTGACCCATAGTTATTAAAACTATTAAACAAGAAAGGAATTAAAGTCATCTGTGGAAAGGAAACATGGGCATTATCTAGATGTTCTTCACCAGGGGACTGGAATATCAGTGAGTGCCCATCAGAACGCAACTGGGTACATAGATAGAGTGATTGACAATGTATAGATAAGTGAAGTTTGCAAAGCAGTTTGAAATTAGCAGCTTGGTGAACTCTTGAATGTCATGTAGGTAGGAAAGGGCTGACTTCTCATTAGCATTAAAGTTCTATTTATATGGCTTCTGAGAAGTTCAAGGAGAATTATTAATATCATTGTTTGAAAACTTCAACCTGGTAAAGCAATCCTATTGGTGTTTCAATCTGATTGGCTGTTCATAAGTAGCTAAGACAAAGAATGAATTGTGTATAATTAACTCCTGGGTACAGAGCAAATCCTTTAGTATGACTAACCCTGCAAATATAAATCCATGTCTGTTTTGAATATTAATGGGACTAAAGCAATTGCTTGACTTTATATAAATAGATTTTTTTCATTACTAACCAAAATAGCTACAAATGAACAAAAGGAACATATCCTAAAGGATTCATAGATTTTGACAAATATTTCCTAGTTAATTTTAGTAAATCTAGAGAAATATTTTACACCAGTTAAATCTTTTCATTTCAAACATGCAGTTTTCATATCCTTTAAAGAGTAAAATTAAAATGTAACAAAATGGATGATGGTTCTAAGATGTTTCAGGAAGAATATGGTAAAGTTTTAAGATATATTCAAACACAGCATCTACTAGGAGTAGTAGGTTATAATTAACTGGTAATTTAAAAGTTCACTGAGTTATTATTTACAACTATTTTAAACAAATATAATCAGACAGGACAGAGATGCCGTACTAACTTTAATTGATTGATCAAAACTGTGTCTCAGGTGAGAGAGATTGCTCAGTGGTTAAGGCTCTTGCTTGCCAAACCTAAGGACCCAAGTTCGATTCTGCAGCACCCACAGAAAGCCAGATGCACAAAAGGGGTGCATTCATTTGGAGTTTGCAGCAGCTGAGGACCCCAGTGTTCTCTCTCTCTCTCTCTCTCTCTCTCTCTCTCTCTCTCTCTCTCTCTCTCTCTCTCTCTCTCTCTCCACTTGCATTATCAAAAAAAAAATCCAAAACCTGTGTCTCAAATAAGTCTGTTGGGACACAACTAATTAATTAAGGAAGTAAACTGCTTTTATCAAATATACCATACTAACTACATGCATGCAGAAATGTTGGTTAACAGGCACATAAATGCATGAGTGATCTTCTAGAAAAAAAAAACAAGATTATCAAAACCAATACCACACATCATGAGATGATCTTTAAATATTCAGTGAGTACAGGGATTCATATACAAACTGCCTAGGAATACCCAAGGGAGAGAGACGAGCAGTGGGCGAGCAGAAAAGAAAAAGCAGAGAGTGTTCCTGTGGATAACTGAAAACTGTCTACAACTACTCACAAAGAGAGCTTAGAAGATGGGACGATAGCCTACCAGTACCATGAGCCAGTTTCTGAGGAATAGTGGAGTTACATGGAAAGGTGTGGAGATGCAGGGCAGAAACTTTCTTGAGACAAGTTAATAAACACCAATCCCAATGGTGCTGTGTGATCAACACACAGAGAGCTGTCTAAAGCAGACTTGGCAGCCGCCAGGTCCAAAGGGTACAGGGTTCTATTTCCGATGCTTTGACAAGCTCGGCTCTCACACTGACCATGCATCTTCCCCTTGTGCTCCAAGGTCAAGGTGGTCTGAACACCGGGACTTACGATATAATTCTGTAGCAGCAGCTCCACCGACTCTCGCCGCCCATATTTGATGATCCAAGACTTGAGCTTCGACTCTGCCAGAACCAGCAGGGACAGCAGACGGTACTTTAATTCGAGAAATTCCATTTTCATTAAGTGGAGCTCAGAAGTGGAGGACACAAAGTGAAACCTGGGAATGAAACAGGGAGAATTGATAGCAGGTAACTAATAGTAACAGAATGATGCTTATTTAACCTGTTACATGTCAGCGGTAGAAAGCTTATGGCCAGGGGAACCGATAGCTTTTCTAGCTCTGGCTTTAAAGCACCGCTGACGGAAGCAAGCCTTTGATTTGGTCTCTCTCTCCTGCCAACACATCTCTCATCTGTTTCTTTTAGAAGCTGTTTTTACAATATTACATAATGTTCCTTACAGTACTGAATAAAAATACAGCCAATGGGGGAAAAAAAAAGCTTTGCTGGGATTTGCAGGCTGTGGGAAGACTGCAGATCACTCTCCTCAGTTAATAACACATTAGCATGTTGACGCTCTTAGCATCTGTAGAGGGTGCCCGCTTGGTATTTACTTGGTAAGATCTCGGTTAAAATCACAGACAATTCTTAAAAAAAAAAAAAGAAATTTAAAAATAAAAAAGGCATCCAATTAGCATTTAAAAACAGCCTTCATGTCAAATCAGTCACTCCCTTACCTCTCAGCCATGTCTTCTAACTGATCTGGGGGCACTGGGATCCCATTCACAGACCTGGTCCGGTAGATTTCATGAAACGCTCGTCTGTGGGCATCTGTGTTTTGAAGCAGATCCTAAGATATAATTTTTAAAAAAAATGAGGAAACAGGTTTCACAGCAGGCTGTGCCGATGAGTCAATGTATTCAACAATTTGTTCCTGCTGCCCCCTTCGTGTGCAGCCGGTGCCTGTCACGGACCTTCACCTTAAGCAGGAGTCCCTGCCTGTGTGCAGGACACGCTGTGTCTAGTAATTACGGTATCTTTTAAACACACATGACACTTGCCCAGCACAGCATTCAGACGTTTTAAAGGTATATGAGCCAAAGGAACACGAAATGACTGGTACAGAAAAGCCTGCCTGTGCTCTCCCTAGATTTTGAAGCTGTTGGTTTCTAAAAGCTGAGAACTAAGCAAACAAAACTTAACCCCTTCATGGTAAAAGGCTCCTGTGCAGTTAGTTTTAATCTGAATATGTGGGGACTACTTTTGCATACTGTTTGCTTGGCCATCTGGAGACATTCAACTAAATTGTATTTGGAAAACACCGTTTTTTCGTGGAAAAACTTCCCCTTCCCACAAGTCAAAGGAATGTCCCATACATAGTGAGCAAGCAGGAAGATCAGTCAGATATTAATCAGCACTCTTTAAAAAACTGATTTATTTATTTATGAGAGAGAAAGAGAAAAAGAGAGAAAAAGCAAGAGAGAGAGAGAGAGAGAGGAGAGAGAGCGAGCAAGCCAGGGCCTCTAACCACTGTAAATAAATTTTAGATGCATGCACCACTTTGTGCATCTGGCTTTATGTGAGTACTGGGGAATCGAACACAGGTCGTTAGGCATTGCAGGCAAGTGCCTTAACTGCTGATCAATCTCTCCAGCTCTTAATCGATATTCTTTATCAACTTCCTGGGACCCTTACCCATTGGTTTGGGTTAGTTTGAAGCTATCTTCTTTTGTTTATTGTGCTTTTCACCATCTACACACTTACTGATTAAAATAACATTTTTTTCACAATCCCTAGACAATTTCCCAAGGAAAGAAGGAAAAAGTGGGGTAGAAAGACATGCATGCTTTATTTCCTAAAGCTTAATGTATTTCCCAACAGCAGAATAAATAGCCCACCTAAGTGATAGATTCAAATTAATATTGTTTCTCTCAAAGCAAGATCTGCTGCCCCTGGAGAAGTCAGAAACACACTAACAGGAATGGACCAATGGGAGCCTTTATAATATGGATTAACATTTTAAGGCTCATATGTGTAAGAGACATTTCAACATTGTAGAAAACTTCAGGACAAGCTATAGTCCGTCATGGTATATTTTGCTCTGTTCACATTTTGGACTCTAAGACCATAAGTAATTATACACTTATTCACAATTCCTTCCTACCTAAGGGAGGGATCTATGAGCAGCAAAGAGACCAGAGAGAGTGGAAAGAGAGGTCTACTCTCAGAGAAGCTCTTGGGGTGAATATTTTCAGCACTCCACTTGCTTCCTGTCTCTAGACACAATTCTACGCCATGTGGAGTTAACTGAAAGTCCCTTCATATGACTTCAGGGAAACTTGTACCACCACAGCTAGCTTTGATTTGTTATGACTGACAGTTCTTAATATCTAGTACATTGAGAAAAGCCTTTACAAAGTTAGAACATTTTCACACATATATACACGAGCCTCCACAGCTGGGATGCTGCCTCTCTATAAAACAACTGGGTACCAAGCAAAACACAAGACTTTAATTCATTTTGTTGGGTTCACAGCGAGCACAATTGTTTGGATCTCCCATTCTTAGGGGGGAATAAAAAAACATGACTTAAACTGGATTATAGATAGTGAGTGTCATGGTTTGATCCAGGTGTCCCCCACAAACAAATGAATGTGGTCTGAATGATAGATCCCCAGCAGATGGCAGTTAAGGTATTAGAACCTCACTAGAGCTGTGTTGTTGGGGGAGGGCTTATGGGGGTTATAAGCCAGCTTCCCCTTGCAAGTGTTTGGCACACCTTCCTGTCATTGTTTGCAATGCTCTGGTGGAGGTGATGTCCACCCTTCTGCTCATGCCATCATTTTCTCTGCCATGATCTCCCCTCAAGTTTCCCCTCAAGTCCATAAGCCTAATAAACCCATTCCACAAGCTGCTTTTGCTTGGGTTCTTTCTGTGCAGCAACTAGAAAGCTGACCGCAACAGTGAGCAAGAAGAAATCAGAAAAGCAAGGTTGTCCTGGACACGTGTTGACATAGCACTAGGACACTGGACTTGGGCATGAACCTGGCGAGACACTGAAAATGAATGTATTTCATGAACCCAGCACCTGCAGGACAACTAATGTGACCCAGTTGGTAGCAGTTGCAATAGGAGGGAAGCCATGATCATCAACCACTGGAAAAAGCCGCCAAGGATGAGATCCAGCAAAAAAGCAAATTCATGGAGTGGGAAAAAATAATCACCAATTTAATATTTGGCAACTACAGTGCAAAAGTTAGAAAGAAAATTATCTGGTTGGAGTAGTTTTAATTCTTGCAGCAATTGAGAGACAGTTAAGGCATTGATTAATTTAAAATTTGCTAGATATGGTCAAATTTCAGACAATTGAACCATACAACTATGGCTTACAATTTTAACTTATTGGAAGGGAAAAATCATGGAAGAATACCAATGTAATCTAGGTGTCATGATGCACACCTCTCATCCTAGCACTGGAGAGACAGAGATCAGAGCATTCCCACAAGCTGGAATGTATCTCAGAACAAAACAACAAAACAAAAAAGGAGAGCCGGGGAGATAGCCCAGTGGGTAAGGTATGAGGACCAAGAACTTGATCCTACCACCCACGTGAAAAAGTCCCACATGCTTATCTGTGCTTGTAAACCCCCATGCTGAGGGGGTGGAGATCTCCAGGTTCAGTGAGAGACTCTGTTTCAGGGTAACAAGGCAGAGGAGTGACAGAAGATGGCATATTCATCTGCCCTCCACACATGTGTGCACAGGGCACGCACATCTGCATGGACACACACACACACACTCAACCTAAAAAGTAACACAGAACATGAAGAACAAAATCAAAGACAGGAGAAAGAGAAGGAAGGAAGGAAGGAAGGAAGGAAGGAAGGAAGGAAGGAAGGAAGGAAGGAAGGAAGGAAGGAGGAAGAATCTAGTAAAGAAATAACTAAGACCTCTTCCATCCACTTACAAGTAACAGGAAAGTTGCTAGCAGACAAAAGAGATCTCAGAAGTAATTAAAAGTCATTATTTGCTTAATGATTAAAGGTCTAGCTTACTAGATGATATACTCATTCTGAACATGAATGAACCTGTTAAACTTGAAAATACACAAGGTAAAAACTGATAAACCTGTCAAGGGGAAAGGACAAGTCAGAATCATCAACACACGTCCCAAAGTGACTGATACAGAGCAAGGGAAACAGGAGGCTGTGGGGTCAGGGAGGGAGGTCAGGGAAATGCAATAGAAAAATCCCTGTGAGGCTGGAGAGATGGCTCAGCAGTTAAGGTGCTTGTGTGCAAAGCCTAATGACCCTGGCTTGATTCCCCAGTACCCACATAAAGCCAGATGCGCAGAATGGAAAATGCATCTGGAGTTCATTTGCAGTGAATGGAAGCCCTGGCATGCACATTTTTTCTCTGTGTCTCTCTCCTTTCTATCTCTCTCTACTTGCAAATAAATAAATAAAAATATACTTTTTTAAAAATAAAGGCCCCTCTGAGAACTTTGGGGTTTTATTTTGAGTTGACAAAGGCCTCTGAGGTATTTGTCACAGTAATGGGAAATGATCAGAGCTCCATTTTACAATGATCACCATGGCTGCTAATCTGAGAACACCTTGGCCTCACTACTTTGGTCATAAGACAATATCATAACTGTGTTTCTTCTCACTGCTGCTTCTCAGAACTTTGCTGGTTCACCTTGCATTCTTTGATCTCTGTTGGACTCCCTCGAGGACCAATGCTTGATCAAAACTCCATACTATGTACACTTTTCTTAAAGAATTTCTCCAGCCTCATAGATTTACATATGCCCCCAAAAGTATAGAAAGAAGATGAGAGAAGTAGGTGAGGGGTTTCAGGTACATGGGACCATTTTGTCAAAGGCTTCTGACAGGTGGACCAATTACTGGATGGGTTGCAAGGTGAACCTTGCCAAACTTATCATGGGTAACATAGTGAGGAGAAGCTGGGACTAGCTTCTAGAGAGACTGAAAGAGAATTTTAAAAAAATGAGACCTAGACATTTCTTTCAAAAAAAGCATTTCTGAGCCACCTTGGTGGCTATAATCCCAATACTTGGGAGGCTGAGGTAAAAGAGTCATCATGAGTTTGAGTGAGTTCCACATCAGACTGGGGTAGAGTCAGACCCTGCCTCAAAAAAGAAAAAAATACAAACAAACAAAAGAAGACAAGAAAAAATAAATGCATGTCAATAAAAGGAAAACTTCACATTTGGATAGTTGCTGGGAAGGCAAGTAGGGTTAATAAGCAGACTTTGAAAATGAGAGAACCAATAGCATGTTTTCATTGGATTAGAAAAATCCACCAGAAAGAGACAAAAATTAAAGAAAGGAAGAACAGGAAATATCTTTCAGGGGCGAGGGGAGGAGAGACTCTAATACACCATCAGAGAGGTTGGACTTAGTTGGGAGCACAGATGGTTTATCATAGTAACAGACGTGAAGCCTGAGTATTTGGGCACATATGCAAGTAGGTGGGCCGATGCGCTCGTGGGAGCTCACGGAAATTCTTTTCTGATGGCTTCTATTTTTCTCAGAGAAATAGGAAGCAATGCCATCAGTTAAGAGTGAGAATGGGGAGGAGGTGTGGAAGGTTTCAGGAGACAAGGTAAGAAATAGCTGTCCCAGAAACGGAGAGGGATTGGAGTTGGGACATGCCTCATGCACACCCTTCAGTACCCTGAGCCCACTTGACTTAGTCATTGTGTTGGGGTGGGGGAGCTCTGGGTTCACAGGAGTTCCCTGTGGGTGGACATGATCTAGGCAGAGGGCTGGCTGTAAGCAGTTGTTGGTACCAGGCAAGTAAAAGAAAAGAGATGGGGACAAGATGATTGTGTCTAGGCACAGGGGTCACTTTAATACACTGAATTTAAATTAAAAAGTGATGGAATGAAAAGTATGGGTGTGATATCACAAAGGCAAGTCAATCAAAGACTTACAGGGCCCAGGGGTATAAGGACTTCCTTGCAGAGTGAGATGCTCAACAAGGCAATAGTGGATGATAAGGACGGTGATTACAGGTAGGATGATAGAGTTAGTTGTAAGGATAGAACCTAAAAGATCTTCAAGGAAGAGAAGAAGACACTGAGTGGCCAGGACTTTGGGAGGTTCATCTATGGGTTGCTGAACTCATTAGTCAATGTTTCTGGCATTGTCATCCAGAAAACAAAATTCTCAAGAATGTGACCTAGGCAAGGTTGATTGATGACACAGCAAGGATTCATGATTCCTAAAGACCGGAGAGTCTTGCTTTGCCAAAAAAGCACTACTTCCAATAAATCCATCAGCGTCATCTCGATACATGTAACTCTTTGTGCTTAAGACATCTGTGATTATCAGCTATGTGTCCCTGGCAAACCACTTAAGTTCCTGCCTGTAGTTAATTCATCTAAAACACAGAATAACAAAATAACGAGAGCTATCTCATCTCCCTTCTTCTAAGTGTTAAGAAAAATTATATTCGTGGGTTGAAACATAACTAAATCTTCCATAATAGTCAGCTATGGTTATTTTTCTCTTGCTCCATAAAGGACAGAGCACTAGGGTATCTGGAAAATAAGAAAAAATAATAGAGGTTTATTGGCTTTGAAAAATAAATATGACATACTTTTTTGAACTATAGTAAAGAGAAACCACTGAAGAACTGTTTGTAAAGGTAGCTCTTTGAAAATATAATGCTGAGAGATGGAACTCCCATTTGTAAACATTGCCTATGGAACAAGTGATGAAATCGTGCTATGTGGTTTTCAATGTGTGAAGTGTATAAGAAAACTAAACCTTAAGTTTTAGGCTTAAGTTATCTTGGCGGGAATTAGAATCACTTTATAAACCAAAATGACAAAGTAATCTCAAGCATTCGTGTATATATTTCCGATGATTCTGATGCTATGCTTTTCCCAAGTTACTGTGTCCCAAAGTGAGCCCACTGTACTGGCATCAAATAGTCATATCAAATCTGTGGACTGATTTAATGTTGTCAAGGAAACCTAGAATTTTAATTAACAATGATTCAAATCTACCTTTACGGCTTAGTTTAAGTACCTCACAAGTATATTTTGAATGAATTAGATTTGATCTCATAATTACCACTACATTGTTTTATGTCTGTTCCACTTTGAATACCTTTACTTAGGCCTAGGAACTGATTTCTTCACCCATAAAAAGATCACTCAATAGTTTGCATTAAACTTGGCCTTGGCTACCTCTGTTTTCTTTCTTTTTTTGTTATAAATATCTGTTTATTTTTGTTCCTTTTATGTTAACTTTTTATTACATTCTTCAGTTTTGTTTTTGTCTGTTTTATTTCCTGTTTTGTTTGTTTGTTTGTTTTGAGGTAGGGTCTCACTCTGTTGTTTTTGCCTCCGAGGGTGCCATTAGCCGCTGGAGGGAAAACGGTGAAGCAGTGGGAGCTGAGTGAAGGCCTTTCGCTGCTCCGCTACTCTGCTGTCTCAGGGAGGGTCCACAGAGCTGGGGGGCTGACGCAGGGGGGTCCAGCAAGACACAGACGCAGACATGAGCAGATGTGTATATGATGTTGAATAAAGACGTGGTTCTTTATTCAATTGGGAGAGCTTACATTTATAGGAAAAAGGGGTCAGAGGGATGGGAAATAGGGAAGAGAAAAGGGGATTGGTTGGTTGGGGTGGTGAGTTAGCGGCCTGCACTGGGATAGGTGAGTATGGACAACCCGAGAATACCTAATTTGGGGGGCCCGAGTTGCGGGAAATACATGATTCTAGCCACGGTCCGTGGGGATGGGTACAAGGAAGTTTGTCTGGTACCCATTGCCAGTCATGCTGAGATGGGAATGCTGGTTCCTGTGGCCCATGGGGGTTGGGAGTCAGGGTTGATGGAGCTGGGAAATGCCTACCCAATTATCGGGATTTCACCTCACTCATACATCCTTAACCCTTTGTTCTCCGTGCCCTCAGTAGCAGTGCCAACAAGCAGTGTCCAACATCACTCTAGCTCAGCCTAACCTGAAACTCACTATGTAGTCTTAGGGTGGCCTTGAACTCACAGCAATTCTCCTCCCTCTGCCTCCCTCGTGAGTGCTGAGATGAAAGGTGTGCACCACCACACCTGGCTTTGTTTTCTGCTTTTTTCTAGCTCCATTCATGTTCATCTCATTGCCTCACTTCATATCTGGCTTATATGGCTGGTTACATTAGATCCATGACTGAGTCTCTCTCTCTTCTCATTAAGTGTCCAAATCACATATAGTTAAAGAAATGATACAGATGTCACATGTTCTGAATTAATATCTCTGTAAAACCTTATGATGCTCTATGGTCAATGCCAGAATACCCACATCAGATTTAAATATATAAATAAGAACAATATGCTTCTCACCCCTCCAGTGTGGAGGAGGCAGCACACACTCATGGATCTGGCTTGTAACCAACTCTGGCTTCCCTGGTGCTGAGAGCTATTGTGGAGAAGACCCTCAGTGCCTCAGCGTTTCAATGTCCCGATGCCTCCATGCACACTTCCCCAGTTAGCACACTGAGCTCACAATTGACATACATTCTACATTGTTTTTGTTTTATTTTTACTTGTTTTTTTTTTTTTTGCATGTGAACGTGTATGGATGAGTATTTAGATGTGTATGCACATGCCTGTGAGTGTGGGTAGTGGTCCAAAGTCAACATCGGATGTCTTACTCAATAGCTCTCCACCTTATTCTTTTAAGGTAAGGTCTCTTGCTGAGCCTGGAGCTCATCAATTTAACTGATCTAGTTAGTACATGAGCCCCAGGGATTCTCTGTCTCCACCTTTAATCAGCATTAGAGGTCTGGGTCACCATGCCTAGCATTCAACATTTTATTTAAAATTCTTTCATGTCACACATTTATTTAAGTTAATGTAGTTTCAACTGTTACATGTTTTACATGAAATTATTATATGTTGCATATATTTAATTTCTAATTTGCTAAGGTGGTTATTTTTTGTGATTCTTTTTAGTAGTATTTCCTATTTATGGCTCAAGATGCAATGGTTCTGGGGGAGATAGCTCAGTCCATAAAGCATTTTTTCATGCAAGTATGACAATCTGAGTTCAATCCTCAGAAACCATGATGCTTATGAATATACTGGGTGTAGTGGCATGTGTTTGTAATCCTGGCACTAGAGAAGCTGAGACAGAAAGGTTCCCAGAGCTTACTGTCCAACCCGTCTGGACTAATTGGTGAAATCCAGGTCAATCCGAGGCTCTGCCTCAATAAAAAAGGTAGATAGTATTACTGAGGAAAGACACTAAAGGTTATCCTTTGGCCTCCACACTTTCCTGTACCCAAACACATACACACATAACCCCAACATACGCTTAGACAAATGCATAAAAATAAAAATAAATATAGAGGTACAATGGGCTCAGGTGCCTTAGGATTCTGTGAAGTCCAAACCTGGAACTCTTCTTAAGGTTTTACCTCATCAAAGACCTGAACTCTGGCTCCCTGCACTTCAGAGACCTGAGGGGTGACAGGCAGATCTGGGTTCTGTGTGGGAATCTAAACAAACAACAGACCTCAGAGTCACACTGTTATTTGAGAATCCAGATGACATGGCATTCTGTCTGCCTGCTTGTGTGCCCTGATTGAAGGCAGGGAAAGGAGGGGAAGACACATGATTAGCAAATCTAAAATTGTCTGAGCACATCAACCCATGAAGTAGGATAAAGAGCCCAGAAACAAACCCACACATCCACGGTTAATTGATTTTTTGATAAAAGTCTCCAAAATATAACTGTTGTGGAGTGACAACAGTTTGGACAAAACTGAGATATTAACACACAGAGGATCAGGAAAATTGATCTTCATCTCAATCCTTATACAAGAATCAACTCAATATGGATTAAACATTTAAATTTAAGTCATGAAATTACAAAATGGTTAGAAGATAACAGACTATGGAAAACCTATGGAAATCTCCATGGCTTTGTGCAGAGACTTCTGGCCATAAAAGCAAAACTAGACCAATGAGAATGAAATCAAGCTAAAAATCTTCTGCAGACCAAGCAATCCACTGACAGAGGGAAGACTTAAACTTTAGAAGCAAATATTTGAAGATCGTTCACAAAATAAAGGAATAAAGGGTAATTAGCTCCCTCATCCCAGTGACAGAATCTCTGAACAAGTTGAAAGGAGGTTCAGCTTACAGTTTCAGAGGTGTCAGCCCATCATGATGGGGAGAGTAAGTCAGAGTAGAAAACCATAGAGAGTGTGCCTGTGCTAATAAGGGCTTTCTTTTTTTTTAAATTTTATTATCCATAATTAGATATACTTAAAAAGGGAATAATGTGTTGATGTCTCCACTTCCCCTATTTCCCTCTTCCCTGTCACCAGTCAGTTGGATTTCCTGCTCCGTGGGCAGTCTGCATCAGTCCATGGGGTAGGGGGTTGTGAGCAGCCTAGGAGTCAACCTGGTTCTGCCCCCCTTTGCATGTTGTTACTGAGGTGGGCAATGTCTCTGGATATTCTCCCCCACTATGACTCTTACAATTTTTCCGCCCCCTCTTCCACTCAGTTCCCTGGGTCATGGTGGGTGACTATTAAGGCTGCTTTATTGTTGAGGCCTTGGGAGCCTCTGAGGACTTTCTTAAATTTTCTGTTTTTTTTTTTCCATTTGGGCCCCCAAATGCATATGGAGCTGCCCATATGCAGGGTGGGTCTTCCCCAGTCAGTTAATCCTCTTAGGGAAAAGCCTTCAAAGACACACTGAGGTGAGCTCTACTAATCCCCAGGTACTTAATCCAATAAACTGGCAATCAAGATACACCATCATAAGGAGACAATATCCACAATACACAAGGAACTGAAAAGAATGGGAAAGTAAATACTTCTCAATGTAGGAGACACAGTGGCCCCAAAAGAGTAGCTTTTATTTTTTTAGATGGAGGTTGACCACAGGGGTGACTCAAAACTCACCAAATCAAGAAGTGCCCATCTGTGCAATAGTGGCAACCAACCTAGGTGAGTAATCAACAGCTGGCTAAATTGGCTTTGAGATCCGCTCAGAGGCAGGGAACCCCTGACTGGTAAGGGGACCCAGGGCAACCCTAAATGGGGACCAAGAACCCCATCTACATGGGAAAGTCCTCATTAACCATTGGTCCTCAGAAAGGCTACACCTGCCAAATGCTCACCAACCTAGCAATATTTGACTCAACTGACCAATAATGATCTCACTCTCTGCTGGAGACTCTATTTGTATTTTTCAGAAAGCAACGTGAACTAGGGTCAACCAAACTCCACCAAAGGGACATGACTTAATGGGGGGTGGGGGGACACCCAAGCAGGAGACCATTCACCTCAAACTCACCATATAGAGCCCTAATGCAACTTCTAAGGAAGTGAGGATGGCGAGCAAAAGAGTTATTCCCACAGTAAGGCAGATAACATGGGGAAGGACAATAGAGAGAGGCACCAAGGGTGCCCAAAATTGTTCAAAATACAAATCTACAAACTCTAAAAACCTAATAACTATGTAAAATATAAACTCACCCACTATGACTCAGGGCGGAAAGAATGTAAGAGTCATGGAGGGGAGAATAATCAATGCATAAGAGGAAATGTCATCATGGATGACTTTATCTAAGAACCTATGATACAGAGCATATTGTTGTGTTAATATATATAATTTTAAGCCAATAAAAACATTAAAAAAAACTCACCAAATTACTAAGAAGTGTTAGTGGGTTGTTTATCACTAAATGAGACATCTCTATCATCCCCCTCCTTCAAGGCTCAGGGACCTTTGTGGAAGAGGTGGAGGAAAGAATGTAAGAGCCAAAGGAAGAGGAGGAGGGCTTACAATACTGTGGCCTTGGTACTCATGACCACACAGTGGCCGACACTGCCTACACAGGACCTGATAATAGGAGGAAAGGAATGATGACATCAAAGTAGAAGACAGACAAGGTGAAAAGAAGAAGGGATTCAATGGAGGGGGCATTGGGAGGAGGAGAGGATAGTGGGAGGGGATTATGATCATTTATATTCATGAAGTTGGCAATAAAAATTTTAACAAAAGATAAATACTTCCATTAATATGGTCAAATGACTTGAACATTTATCAAAAGAAGACAAGTAATAAGCCAAATGATACACAAAAATGCTCAAATATTGAATCACAAGGGAAAGACAAATTCAAGTCTCAATGAGCTATGACTACACCTGCCTGGTTGGTTCTTGCTAGGAAGATGAAGGACAGCAAGGGTCTGTGAGGGTGTGGAAGAAAAAAATGTTTTCACACTCTTAATGGGAGTATAAATTAGTGCATTCCTTTTGGGAAACAGATTCCTCCTAAAATTAGAAATGGGGATTCTAGAGCATGAATCAGAAGAGCTAGGACAACAAAACACCAACTCTATTCCAAACAGAAAAGAAGAGGAAGAGCATCAGGAATTAGGAAAGAGCTATACTGGGAGCTTCCCTCCAGAGTCATTGTGGTAGTTTGAATAATGTCCCCCAATAGATTCAAAAGTTTATTATAATTATAAATTGTCTCAGACCTGAGAGCCTTCTTCAGGGAGACAGTGGTGGACACTGAGGAGATTCGAAATTCATCAAAGCAGAAATTCAGAGGATTCAGAGAGTTTAACACTAAAGGAGACTTTTAACACACCCACCAAGGCTCAGGGAACAAAGCAGAAGAGGGGGCAGAAAGAATGTAAGTCATGGGAGGGTGTATTGTGACATATTGTATCCCCCCCCCAGAGACTGAATGGAGCATTCAAAGGCAACGGTGAATATCAATAACCACACAGCCATTCATGAGGGAAGTCATTAAGTGAATGTTGTAGGAGATATTTTAGTAGGAGCATTATTACACAAGGAAGAAATATATATACAAACACAAGAGCTTGTGGAAGACAAGTGAAAATTAAGGATCAAGCAGCATACACTCAGTATATAGCAAACCACTATGAGACTTTAAACAATCACCCTAAATATAAACAGTTTCTCCAATTAAAGACACAAACTGGTTAAATGGATGGCAAGCAAAATTCAACTTTTATGTCTATAAACAAGTTCATCTTTATAGCAAAGAAATAAATAGGCCGAGAGTGAAAGGCTAGACAATGATATTCCAAGAAAATGAAATTGAGAAGCAGGAAGGAGCAGCTGTCCTTATATCTGACAAATTGGATTGAAAGCCAAAATTATTAAGAGAGACAAAGAATGTCACTAAATATTAATGAAGGCAACAATATATCAAGATATTAACTGTGGTGGTTTGAATGAGATGTCTCCCATAAATTCATGTGTTTTGAATGCTTGGGCTCCAGTTGGGGTCCTTGATGGAGGAGGAGTACCACTGGGGGTAAACCTTCAGGTTTATTAGCTCCTAGCTTGCCAGATGCTCATTCTTTCATTGCTGTTGTCTACCTTCTGTGGCAGAGGTGATGTCCAGCCTCTGCTCTACCATCTTATCCCTGTCATTATGAAGCTTCCCCTCAAGACTGTAAACCAAAATAAATCCTAGCCTCCCATCAGCTGCTTTTGGTTGAATGCTTTGGACTAGACACAAACACAATCATAAATATACATATGCACTAATTATGAGTGCACCCAACCATATCAAATAAGAACTACTAGAGGTGAAGGAACAGATTGATCCATATACAATGGTAGCTGGGGAGTTCAATTCTCATCAACAGATAGATGAACCAGCCAAAATATCAACAAAGCAACTTCAGAAAAAATTGAACCATAGATCAAACAGACATAATAAATGTTTACAGAATATTCTACCTAAAGGCTGTGGAATACATATTGTTCAGTGAGAGGCCCATGGAAATTTCTCCAAAATAGATCACATTTTAGGTCATGACATGAGTCTTTAAAAACACAAAAAAGGAGAGAAGTAATTTCTTGTATATTATCAGATCATACTTGAGTAAAATTAGAAATCAGTAACAAGAAAAAAAACTATAGAAACTCAAAAAAATCCATTGAGACGCAACAATATACATTTGGATGAATACTGGCCATTGGCAAAATCAGAGATCAAAGAGAAATTTGAAAATTTCTAGAATCAAATGAAATGAAAACAAAACTTATAAGAACCTTTGGGATAGAGCCAAAGTAGTTTTCAAAAGGAATATGCATACATTGTCAGTTGAGAGAGAACTCGATCAAAGTAACCAAATGATACATGACAATGTGATAGAAAACTGAGAACAAGGTTGGGGAGATGGCTTAGCACTAGCCATGCAAGCATGAGGGCCTGAGTTTGATCCTCACCACCCACAAAAAAGCTGGGCATGGCCACACATGCCTGTGACCCCAGTCCAGTGGGAAGTGGAGACCAGAGAACTGCTGGACTCACTGGCCAGTCAGGCTGACTGCAAACAGCAGCTCCAGGTTTAATGAGAAATTCCCACTTCAAGAAAAAAACACAGAAGAACAATAGAGGGAAACTCCTGATGTTCTCCTCTGGCTTCAGCATGTGTATGTACACGGTGCATGCATCTGTGCACACACATGCATATGCTAAATACACACACCACCACCACAATTCTATACACACACCATTGTACATACTATATACACACTTGATCACAATGCTACACACACATAATCACACATACTACACACTTACACACATGATAATAATAATACCATACACACACTATCATACATACTACACACACATCCACCACCACACATACTATACACACACCATCACACATACTACATATACATATACATGATTACAATACTTCACACACACATAATCACACATACTACACACTACACACACATGATCATCATACTGCACAGACATAAACACACATATACACTTATATACACATGATCATAATACTACACACACTATCATGCATGCATACTACACACACAATCACACATACTACACACACATGATCATAATACTACACACACTATCACACATGCTACACACACACCCCAAAGAATAACAAGTGGACCCCAAAATAATAAACTCAAAAGATAGTAAATATCTGGATGGAAATTAAGGAGATTCAGAATAGAAACAACTAACTCCCAAGGGTGAAAGAAACAGAACGTTGTTTCTTTAAAACATGAACAAGGTTGATAAACTCTCAGCCAAACTAACCAAGAGAAAGAGAAAAAACACCAATGTTAATAAAGTCAGATTAAAAATGGGGTTTATTATAGGTGACTGTAGATGTCAATAGGGTAAGCGGGAAATATTTTGGAAATGTATATTGCAATAACTTGTCAATCTTTAATAAGATGGTAGAAACATATGGACTAATAAAAATGAATAAAGAAGATATAAACAAGCAAAATGTACCTATAACAATCCATGGAATTGAAGCAATCACACATGGTTTCCTAAGAAAAGCACAAGACTAGACAGATTGATTGCTAAATTCTACTAAATCTATAAAAACTACACTTAAAAAAAGAAAGAAAGAAAGTTAGGGAGATGGCTCACTTGGTAAAAGTGATGTCTGTGTAAGCATCAGGACCTGAGTCCAACCCCTGACACCCCTGCTAAAATCCATTCATGGCCAGACATCCCTGTAACCCAGCATTGAAATGGCACAGACTGCTGAGGCTCACTCATCAGCCAACCTAACCCAAAAATGGTGGGCTCCAGGTCTAGGGAGAGACTTTGTCTCAAGGAAATGCAGTGAAGGGTAATAGAGGACATCAGACATCCTCCTCTGACCTCTGCATTTGTGTGCACAAGCACATCCATATGCACGCATGCACACACGCACACACACACACACACACACACACACACACACACCCCACATGCACACTAAAATAAAAAATAAACATTGCTTCCCCAATTCCCAAACTATTTCATAGAATAAAAATGGAAGTTACACTCTCTCTAAGAAGCCAATATTGCCTTGATGTGATGCAAAACCCAGATAAGGACCCAACAAAAATGAAAACTTTAGACCAGTTTTGTCCAGAAGCTGAGATGGTATGACATCCCTGTCTCTATATCTGAAATTCCACAAACCAGGTCTCAGAGAGGTGTGAGCCAAAATCTGTCCTCGATTAGCTTCATTATTGAGTCTAGAATAGATAGCAGTCAACTTCCTTCAGGTGATTAATAAGTGCATATCAATTTGACAAAAATATGGATTTTTCTACAAATTACAGAAGCAGAAGTCTCCAAGAATTGGGTAGCTTTACAAACTTGTATAAAACCTCCTGGAATTGTCATTGCCAAGTGCAGGCAAGGAAAATGCAATTAGAGCACTTCTAAAAGTCTGCAAGAGACATAGGATGGGCCTCTCAGAGGTCCCACCCATGCAGGTTCTGACCAGACCACATCTCCAGGGGACTCTGGGACTGTTATGATGAAAGTTTCTAACCAGAAATCCTACCTTATGCTGTTCAAGTTTCCGCTGTATCGTGTTTGCCGTTTCCTCGTGAACCTGCTGAATGGTGATCTCCTCTCTCAGGGCCACCTCTGCCCTGTACAGCCAGGCACCTATAGTGCCCAGAGGTGCAGGAAGAGATTTATCAAGATGTATATGCCAATCAAAGAGCTGAAATTGAAAAATAAAAAAAACAGAAAATGAAAATAACTCTATTACAGATGATAATTCCCAAGACTTTCACAAGTGATTTGAAAATCTAAAAAAAAAAAAAAAATCTTAAAAGTTAATGAATCCAAGCTGATTTAATAAGTATCAAATAAGCAAATGTCTATGTTCTGAATTTGATACTTTGAGGGCGATAAGGAAATTATAGTTAAAGCAAATTTTGAGGAAACAAAATATATGTTAGATATGGAAAGATATTAACACTTTAACCATTTTCTTCTGTGGGAATAGCAAAACATGCCCACTTATTTTCAATGCAATTTTTGCTTAAAAAGGAAAGGGCCTCGTTTTGCTGACATGCTCAAAGGGTGCCATCAATAATATAACATTGAAAGTTTATCTTAGTGCTCGAATGAGAATCCACTGTATCTTTCCGTGGTGGTTTAAATTAAAAACGTCCCCCATGGTGTTAGCCTTGTGTTTGGATACATATTCCCCAGTAGGTGGCAATGTTTGGGGAGGTTGCACAACATTTAGGATATGGACCCTTAATGACAGGAAGTGTGTCACTAGGGACAAGCCTGGAGCTGCTGTGCCTTAGTTCCTCTGGTCCTTAGCGCCTCTCCTGCTGATGTTCAGATGTGACACAGGCTTCCTGTTTCCCCCCCCCCCAGCTTTCCCTGTCATGATCAAACTGCAAGCCAAAATAAACCTTTTCTTCCCTAAGCTGCCTGTTGTCAGGTGTTTTCAATGAGATAGTAACTGAGACACCTCCCATGCTATCAGAGAAATCTCTAGAAAAACAATAGGAAGATGCAAACAATTCTACATAAAGAACACATCTCAAAATTCATTCTATATGACACACCAAAGATTTTCTAACCTTCTCTCTGGTTCTTCTATTTCACTCAATATCAAGGATTATTTCCCAATTGACAGTAATGACAGATGGGGTAGACGAAGGTGCTTAGAAACTATATTACCCTGTGATGAAGCTGGTGAAAAATATTAGATTATCAGCAGGGCATGGTGGCGTACTTTAATCCCAACACTCAGGAGGCAGAGGTAGGAGGATCACCATGACCTTGAGGCCACCCCGAGACTATAGAGTGAATTTCAAGTCAGCCTAGGCTACAGTGAAACCCTACCTTAAAGAACCAAAAAATAATAAATAAATAAATAAATAAGATTATCAAGCTAAAAAATTTCAAGTCAAATGTCCTGATTAGTGCTAGGCTAGTTTGGGAGGTATGAACACTTTTCCTTCAGATTCTTGAATGAGCAGATAAGCAGAGTTACTTTAATTACAGAATATGAAATCCTCTGTCAGTACAGAAAAAGAATTAACTGGTTGTGAATCGTGATTTCAGAACATGAAAAGTGGTCCATCTTCTCCATTCTTGGGGATCTTCTACAAGACAAGTATCTACTCATCTAGATAACCTTGAGATAAATTTTGTATGAAGAGAAGTAATCCAGAAAGGTCTTCTGGGAGTTCAGTCATTGCTATCGTGTGTAGGGTAGATAAGTTGAGAAGAGCTGTTACTACAGAGCTTGTGAGGCTGAGGAGATGGTTCAGTGGATGAAGGGCTTGTTGTACAAGCGTGAGGGGTCAGTTCAGATCACCACCTGTAACCCAGGCACTCAGGAGGCAGGGAGAGTGGACCCCCAGGGAAAGCTCGCTACCTAGATTGGCCAAAGTTGGGATCCCTAGGTTCACCTGAGAGACACTGCCTCAGGAAATAAGGATGATACCTGATGTCAAGCTCTGGCTTCCACACACCTGTACCTAACACACACACACACACACACACACAGATACACACACATACAAAGACACACACACATACACAAACATACACACATACATAGACACACACATACACATACATATACACATACATACATAGACACACACATACACACATGCACATACATAGACACACACACATTACACACACACTTACACACACATACACACATACATAGACATACATACACACATACATAGAAACACACATACATACACATATACATGCACATACATAGACACACACACACATACACACACACACACACACACGTTTCCCCTGTAGCATTTACATTGTCATTGCTGGGACAAAACCCTTGATCAGGAACAGTGAATGGAAGGAAAGGGTTTATTTACAGTTTACAGTTTCAAGGGGAAGTTTCTTCATGATGGGGGAGCCTGGCAGATCACTGGGGCAGGGTGTCACATCTTGTCACATCAGCTGGGTTGGATGAGGAAGTAGTTTTTTGTTTTATTTTGTTTTGTTTTGAGGTAGGACTCGCTCTAGCCCAGGCTGACCTGGAATTTTCTATGTAGTCTCAGGGTGGCCTCAAACTTACAGCAATTCCCCTGCCTCCTAAACGCTGGATTAAAGCTGTGCACCAACCACACCCAGGCTAGGAGGTAGTTTTAATACTGGTATAGGAGATGGGCATTATCACCCGAAAACCTGCTCCCAGTGCCAGGTCCTACCTGGCTCCTGAGTCCTTAGAAACATCCAAAATTGCCACCATCTGGAGACCAAGTATTCAATGCACATGAGCCTATGGTGGACATTTCGTTCAAACCACCACATGTACAAATATGCAGAAACCGTTGACCAGAGTGGTGACCCCTCCCATCTCTCTGACCTCAGACAGAGACAGCAGGACCAGATGCAATGACACTGTGCAGAGAAAGACGTTGAAACACAT
>PVHP010024806.1:0-25676 GCA_004024765.1 Zapus hudsonius
TGTGTGTGTGTCTCGCTCTCTCTATCTCTCTCCTCTCCCTCTCTCCTCTCCCCCCCACACACACACATGGCCCAGCAGAAAGACCTCTAAATTTCCAGGGCTTGGTTTGGGGTTCTTTCCCACATGAACCTCTCTTTCTCATGATGGGAGCCCTCTGATATCCTTCCTTCTGCTTGTTTGGCTGAGCAGCACAGATTTTGCTAAAACCTCTCGCATGTGCACTCTCCAAACTACTGGCTGGAAATCTCTGTAACTGCTCATTTTCTCCTAAAGTCTCCCACTATACTTTATCCTCAGGTGGTCTATAATTTTAAATATTTAATTTTATAGACAAGAACTCCTTAAATTCTGAGGTGCATTGGAATTAGCTGGGTACTCTTAAGTTCTAATCCCCAGCTCCCCTGTTACATATATGGAGGCCAAAAGAGAATGTTGAGTGTCTTCTTTTTTACTTATCTGCCCATTTCCTTAAGACAGTGATTCAAATAAGCTTCCAGGGGGTGATGGTGTTGTTGTTGTTGTTTTGCTGTTTATTCAGTCAGAAAGCCCCAGCCATTCTCGTCTCCTTTGCTCACAAGACTGAGTTTACAGATATGCATGACCATGCCTAGCTCTTTTTTGTGGGCCCTTGGGAATTGAAGTTGGATGGTCTTTAGCCCTCAAAGTTGTGTACCACATGCTGTTAACCACCAAGACTTCTCCCAGCCCTACACTGAGTCTTTAGATGTGTCTTTCACATCATTTGAGGCAAACACTATTTTCGTTCTTATTCAGTCATTTTTTTCATGGCCCATGTTATATCCACCAAGAATATTCTTTCCAGTTGATACTTTCCATAATAACAGCTGTTCGAACTTTGAGCAATAATTTCCACCTTGGCATTGCAGTGGAAGAGAGTTCTTTGAAAGCAAAAGCAGCACATGTGAACATTACCTTTTTCAAACAGGGCCCATGTTGTCCCAGAAAATATCATCCTATAGCTCCTTCTACTGACCTCAGAACCCAAAGAAAACATCCAGAGTCCCAACTCCTAGTTTAAAAATTACTTGGTAATGGATTAGAATATGTAACAGTAAAGTAAATACACTGTAGTGATTATAATTTTCAAGAAACAGTTAAATTACCATTAATGGTTAGAGATGCCAAAGAAATGTATAATAGCAAATAGAAATGTTTGCTTTATCTTTTCTGTTTATTCATGCCATGTGATTCCAGCTGCAGAGTTAAATCCTGGTCAGCTGAAGCATTGTGAATGGCTGCTAAGTAATGCCATGTCCCTGTGCATTCAGAGCTATAAGAAAGTAAATCGATACTTTATCGTCCCAATATTCTCAAGTACCTACTTACTTCTAGATAAGCAAACTCTTAGTCACTTTTGGAGCATTTCTAGAGTGATTCTCATATTGTGTCTTTCCTGATTCATAGCAAACTGCCATTCTCAGAGTGCTCCATAGAGGTCACTAAATTACAAAATCTCATTTTTGAATTTAAAAAAATCAGTTATAATCAGGTTCCTCTCAAATATCATATTGATGAGCATCTCTCCCACTCAGCTGATATGTGTCTGAACAAAAGCAAGTGATCACTATCTTGTTTCTGCTTTCCAAAGCACATTTTACCAGAGGGAAAGTAGAACCTGCCAAAGTGCCAAGAACACCTGCATTTCAGGGTCTACCCCGAGGAATTTGTTAAATTCTCTTTTACTCCTCAGTCACAGGAAGAATTTAAAACTCAGCAACCTTAAAGTTGATCTGTCATTTATTGAACACACCCTTAACTGAAATGTTCAAACTTTTCAATGGGATCTGACAACTATCTACACTAGGCTGGTCAAGATCTTGAAAGTATCTCTCCCAAATGGTAAATGCTACCATTTACTCAGTGCAAATGTACCAAGCAGGGTGTTTTTGTCTCTGTAGCCCAGGTAGGTGTTGATCTTATGATCTTCCTGACTCAGCCTGGTGAGTAGCTGACTTTACAAATATGTGCCAACAGGCTTGGCTATTTTTTTTAAATCTCATTTAATACTTGTGAAAACTCAGTGCTGTCTGGATATTCTTTTGCTAATTTAAAAGATGAGGACTGAAGCACACAGAGTCTGAGCAATGTGCAGTGTTTTGGTTCTATCACAATGCATCCCAGTGCTTAATGGCTTTAAAGATCAAATGTGGATTTAGTGGGCCAAGCATTCAGGAAGGGCTAGGCTTGAGGGTCTCTGCCTCTATTCATCATCTCTCCATCACCTAATGTAAACACTTCCTATTTTTCATAAGTCCACCCAGATTCTAGTGAAAGGAGCATAAACTGATCCTAGAAAGTGTGTGGCAGGCAGTTTGATTGCACCTCTCATTGGTAACAGTTTGCCCAGCCCAGTGACAGCAAGAGTGCAAGGGCTGGGATTGTAATGAAAGCACACTGGCTGCAGAGCCTGCATGCCCGACTCCTACACTCAACAGCCACCATCTTAATGGGTTATTCTTTCCCTTAGGCCTCCCTGCAAACAGGATCTCATTATGTAGCCCTGGTTTGCCATCTTCCTTCCTCAGACGGAGTGTGCCTGATGTTCCATGCTCAATCCTAAATAATTTTGGCTAGATATACATTTGATATCCAAGCGTTTTTCATGAGCCAGTTTTTGTGCTGGTTGTTAAGGTCATAAAGGAGCCTCCATTCCGGAAGACCAGTGTACAGATGGAGAAACTGCCGGGTAACCAAATTCCAGGACAATGTAGGAACAAGACTAGCAAACTGATGGGATGCCCGACATTTGCTTTAAAATAGTTCAGAAAACAAAAGTAAAACCTAATGCCAGCAACTCAAGAGGCAGGAGGCAGGAAAATCACAAATTTGAGGACAGTCTGGCCTATACGTGTTCCAGGTCACCCAGGACTTCACAGCAAGACCTGGTCTTTTTTGTTTTGTTTTGTTTTGTTTCATTTTTTTCTTGTGTGAGTGCATGTGTGTACACCAATATCTCTGACAGCTGCAAAACACACCAGAGGCTTGTGTCACTTTTTGTATCTGGCTTACAGTGGGCTGCTTAGAAACTGGAGAATTAAACCTGGGCCTGAAGGCTGTGGAAGCAAGTGTTTTTAACCACTGGGTTATCATCCCAGTCCCCAAGACCCTATCTTTAAAAAAAGGCAAAGCAAATGAAAACAAACTAAACTAAATTAAATGAGATGAGAGAGAAGGTAAGACTTGGAAAATGTGACTTGAGTGTCAAAATTAGGTGATCAATACATGGAGGCTCATTAGACATTCATACTCCATTTGAAATTGTTCAAAGTGTGTCCATAATAAAAGACAAAATATAGAGGGAAACTCAGAGGCAGTGAAACACTTCACAAAGTGAGAGTAACAAGCAGGCAGGGAGGCAAGGCTTCTTCAAGGAGTGGCATGGATGTTGTTTTAGTCTTTGTGTTCCTAATAAAATTATTCTGTGTTCTTGCTACATAAGAATGTGTGTCCATCATCCATGAACAAATAATAATGTGAAAGCTGAAATCTGGAAGACATATAAAGGCTTGTAAAATAAACAAAGCAAGGAAGAACATTCCAGGTGGTGAAAGGAGATGTTGGCATCCGCCCCTGTTAACACCAGGGCAAGCCCACAGATTCCAATGTAGACTTGTCCACTGTTGAGTAAAGCTAGTGTGTTTTCTCCCCTCAGAGATTCATGTTTCCTGATAAGAGAAGCAGGTGGGGAAGATGAAACACTTAAACTCGGAGATCTGGCTGCTGCCACTACCACTGATGAAGATCAGGTCTACCCCCCCCCCACCAGCATTCTAGGGCTTGAGTGGTGGCACACGCAAATCTGATTTTAGGAACTAAATGAAAAATTATAGTTTGGATCATCTATGATCTTGGATGATAATTTAATGACCATTATATATAAAGGACTGAATTCACATGCCATGTTTAGCAGAAAAAAATAAATCTACAGTATAATATTTATTACTTAATTATTAAAGCATAAGATGGGTGGGTCTTCACAACAGCATTTTAAACATGATATTTTTTTGGGGGAAGACTAATATATAAATATACTATAAATTGGTTGTATTCCCATTAGTTTTTACCCTCTCCCATGACCCCCTTCCTCTGAGGGCCCTACTCAGTGGTGGTATCTGTAATCACTATTAGGGACATTACTGTACCATTGGTTCATGTTAGGACAGTGCCTCATAGTATATTTCCACATGGTGGCTCTTACATTCGTTCCACTCCCTATTCTGCAATGCTGGGCTTTCTCTTGTCACTTTGATGCATTTTGGATCTCCCCAGTATTTGCCGCCATCTTTACGAAGCAAGTTTTCTCACCAAGAATGAGAGTAGCATTGATCAAAGGGGATCAATGAAGACATTTGAAGACATTTTAATAGGCATAATCTCTCTGTTTAGCCAAAAAAAAAAGTGAAAACTTCCCTCTAAGGTCTAGGACCTTCTAAGCCATAGGCTTTCACTTGGCTCTCAGCATTGGCATCACTTCCCTTCCTTTGACCAGGCTTCATATCCAATCAGAGTAATTGATTTCCCCCTTAACTTATGTGATGCTTTGACACATGTGGATATATTTTTCCTGGCTGGATGACTTTGTAGCTTGCAGTCTCCACTGTTCACACTGCTGATGGCGTTTATCCTCCAGCAGCTCACGTACTGCTTTCCAGAACTATGACAGCTAGCCAGCAGGGAGCTGGCTTCCATCTAAGTTCTAGCTTGGTTTTCAGTGTTCTTCAATGACAGCCTGTGGTATCTTCAGAAATAGGGTCTTACGATCTAGTATCTAGTTTTGGTGGGTAACCAAACAATGGATTGCATTGTTTTAGAGGCCTTGGTACAAACAGGTCACTGTGAGAGGTAAACCCCATCTCTTTCATTGGGGAATTGAGATTTACCAGCAAAATCAGTTTCAGTGCAAAACTTTCTCCAACCAGGGAGGGTACTTCTATCAAATCCATCTCTCTCTCTCTCTCTCTCTCTCTCTCTCTCTCTCTCTCTTTCACACACACACACTTTCTCAACTTTTTATTGTTAATTTCTGTATGTATAGACAATGTACCATGATTATAATTGCCTTCCACCATTCTCCCTTTTCTTCCACCCCAATCCTCCCTTCACTGAATCCTTTCTTCTTTCCAACTAGTCTCCCTTCTATTTCGATGTCATAATAGTCTTTCTTCCTATTATGCAGGTCTTGTATAGTAATAGCCACTTTCAAGAGTACCACAGCCACTTTATGTCTGAAAAACAGTACAGTAGGCACTCCTTTCTTTTTGTTGGCTATTATAGTCTTCCTGCCACCTCTTCTGAAATGGTCCCTGAACCTTGGAAGGTGTGATAGAGATGTCTCACTTAGTGCTGAACACTTCACCATCACTTCTTCTCAGCACTTTGGTGAGTTTTGAGTCACTCCAGTAGTCACTGCCATCTATAAGTAGAAGTTTCTCTTACCAAAAGTGAGAATAACATTAATATATGGGCACAAACAAAAAAAGGACAATTTGGTGGGCATAACATATCCAGTTAGTCAGAAAATAGTAGTATTCTCCCTAGGACTTGTGACCTCCCAAGCCATAGATTTTTGATGATGTTTTCAGTACCATGCATGAATTTTCTCTGAAGGAACATGCCTCAAATCCAATAATAGATTTCCCCCATTACAGATATGTCACCATTGCATCAGTTGGTACATTTGGCCTGACTGGCCAGTTGTAGAACTTCTGGAGTCCATTACTGGTTAACCCCATTGATGACTTTTCTCTTCTGGCATCATTACAGATGATCAATAAGATGGAGGCTTCTGGTTTAGCTCCTGCTTGATTTTATATAGCCAGATTTTATGTACAAAGTTTTTCTTATTCATTCTACTAGGAGTAATATTTTTGCTGGATATAGTAGCTTGGGTTGGCATCCATGGTCATTTAATTTTTGAAATACTCATTCCAAACTCTTATGGCTTTAAGAGTTTCCATTGGCAAATCCAATGTTATCACAATGGGCTGACTTTTGTAAGTGATGAGCTATTTCTCTCTTGCAGCTTTTCTTTGTTTATGTGTTTAAAGTTTTATCTATAATGTGACCTGGGGATTGTTTTTCTGATCCTGTCTATTTGGTGTTTTCTGTATGCCTCTGGTTCTTGAATGGGCCTCTCTTAAAAAATGTTTGGAAATTTTTCTTTTATAATTTTATTTAAGATATTTTCTATACCCTTTACCTATAGTTGTCTTCCTGTAGGACCATGATTTTAAAATTTAGTCTTTTTATTGTGTCTCATATTGTACTTCTTTAGAACTTGTCATTGATTTTAGCCTCCCGATCTGTTTCCTCTGTTTTCCTTTTCTCAAGTCCTAATATTCTGTCCTCTATATGATCTACTCTGTTGAGAGTTTACGCAGAGCTTTTTTGATTTATTTAATTTTCTATTTCCATTAGGTTTTTCTTCAGCATCTCTGTCTCTTTATTGTGTCACATTTTCTTTTCTTGGTGTAACTTTCTCATTGCCTTTAGTTGACTGTATTCTACTAGAACTCATCCAGTTGTTTGTTATGTCCTCATGGAATTCAATCAGGTATATTTTGAATTCTTATAGTTTATTCTCTTGCATTTCATTTAGCCATTTGTGTCTTCTTTAATTTTGTTGTATGTGTTTATTGTAGTTGTGTTTTATAATTCTTTGTCTGGAGGTTTCTCTAAGTAGTTTTCATTGGAGGTTTCCACTATGGGACTAGGCATTCTTGGTGGGAATACTTTGTGTGGTAGTTTGAATGAATGATCCCCCTAATAGATTCCAGAGATTAAAGTTTTTTCTCCAGGTTCCTAACTGGAGGGTGTGTCAACTTGGCTGCATCCTGGGGTCCAGCCCTAAGGTGTGTCTGGGGTGGACCTGGAATTCCAGCTACACATATGCAAAGAGCAGTCTGAGCTCAATCCTGGAGTTCCTGCTGTTTGTGAGTTTGAATGTATTTGCTTGCTTTTGGAGTTGCTGGTGATGGGTTTTTCTCTCTGCTTGGACCTGTAAAAGGGTGCCAACCTCTTTCACCATTCTGGAACTTCCCCTGGATCTGTTACTTCAATAAATACTTTCCTCCCAAAATTGTGCCTGGTTTGGGGATTCATCCCAGCAGCGTGTGGCTGACAATGACACCTTGCCTTAGTTTTGTGTTACTTGTTTTTCTATGTGGTTTGCTCATCTGGAGATAATCTTTTTATCTTGTTGATAATGGAGCAACAGTGGGTCTACTGGGGATATGTGTTGGGGTTGGGTACAGGGTGATCCTATTGCCCACTTATTGGGGACCTGTGCTGGGTCACTTAGTTCTCTTTGCATGGACAGGCACATAATGGCATTTTTTAAAAATCAAAAAATCGAATACTAGGCTATCCATGGTCCCCTGTCACAAGGACTGATCCAGACGACCCACAGAGGAGGATATCCAGCTGGTTGGGGGAGGGGGAGGGGGAGCATCAGAGAATTGGGGATAACAACTCATTGTTTTCCCACTAAATAATGTAACTCATTAAGGACAATAAAAAATTTTAAAAAAGAAAAGAAATTGAAGAAGCTGTCTTGAGAGTTAACCAGGTGCTCACAAGGGGTCAAGTGTCATGCTGAGTGTTCACTAAACAGCTTCTCTCTTGTTTGGGATCACATGTTTCAGATCCGAGGTTCTGATGAATGACGACACTATTGCGTCTATATTGTTTTCGGTGCATCAAGTTTTCTGTGTGCCTTCAACTGGGGCCTTTTGGCAAATGTTTAATCTAATAAATTCATGATCTCAAAAAAATCTGATAGTGATTTTGATTTTGTGTGTGTGTGTGTGTGTGTGTGTGTGTGTGTGTGTGTGTGTGTGGTGCACGCACATGTGTGTGTGCAGATGCTCATGCCCTGTTCATGTATACTCATATGGAGGTCATAGAAAAATGTTGGTTGTTCTCTTCTGTCACTCATCTGAGAGCTTCTTCAAGAGAGTTTCTCACTGAACTCTGCTGTAATTCTCAGTTCAACTGGCTGACCACCAAGCCCCAGTAATTCTTCACTTTCTGCTACCGATAGCACTGCAGTTATTGCTATCCACGATCACATTGAACTGTTTAGATGGGTGCTTCAGAATTGAATTCAGGGAGAATTAAGCCCTCTCATACCCTCATTTTTGCTTGGCAAACACTTTTACCTGCTGAGTCATCTCCTTAACCCTTGCTATTGTTGTTTTGAGGCGAGATGACACTATGTAGTTCAGATTGGCCTAGAACTTGCTATATAGCTTCAGTTAACCTCAAACTCATAATCTGCCTGCTTCTGCCTTCTGAGTTCTGGGATTACAGGTATAGGCCACTGCTGCTATTGTTTAATCAGAAATATTCACA
The DNA here is from genome assembly GCA_004024765.1 of Zapus hudsonius. Taxonomy (NCBI): domain Eukaryota; kingdom Metazoa; phylum Chordata; class Mammalia; order Rodentia; family Dipodidae; genus Zapus; species Zapus hudsonius. The sequence goes on from PVHP010024806.1 coordinate 8,374, forward strand.
AACGGGTCAGATTGCATTTACAATTTTGTCACTGTAGCAGGGACAGAGCACAGCAGGTGAACACCTGGGGCTTCACCTCTGCACTTGCCCAGAGTTTGTGTCTCAAAAAGTCAAAGAATTGGACAATTTCAACAAAGTAATTTCTTATCACACATGTTTATTCTAGATTAGAGTCATCTAATAGGAAGTGGGAATGGGATAGGGGGAACAGCCCAGCCACCACGTGACGTGGTCTGTGAGGTTTACAATTCATCATCAAAAGTGCAAAGAATCACCAAAAAGTGAAAAAAAATCACACATGATAAAGAGAAAATTCTCCCCTATTCCTCCCCCTCTCTCCAGATCACAGGAGGGTGAGGGGTACAACTCACCACCCGGTCCAGTGCACTTCCAGCCCACCAGTCAGGACAGGAAAAAGAACCTGTCCCAAGCTTGAACTAGGACTTTTAAAGGTTTCAATGGGGTGGGGGGAGTGGCAAGACACCAGCCTGGGAGGTTTTTTTGGCAATGTTACATTAGGTCACTGTCAGAGGCCACACCCTATCTACCAGTGTGTGGGGGAGGATCTTTCTCCTAATCCCTCTCATTGTAAGGTCCAAGACCCCCCGAGACAGACCACCAGAGACTCAAGTCAGAGCAAAAACAAGGGTCACTTTATTCAGGCAGGTTCGAACCCGGACTGTGGTCAATCAGTCACTCAGCGAACTGAGACCAACAGAGCCCTGTGCAAAAGCTCAGGCCTTTTTATAGACTGAAGCAAACATCTTTGGGGAATTTCCATTCCAAGGGTTAGGGTCTGTGTAAGCAAGTTACAAAAGCCACATAAACGGAACTGAGATGAAGGCCGAGCAAATGTATCTGGCGTTTAGTTATTCTTGTCTTTCCACATTCCAATAGTGTAAGCATTATACAGAAGCCAAAATAGCAATAGTGATTAGTTACTTAATTCTGCCTTCTGGACAGCTGCTTATCTCAAGGCCCTATGACACAGTTATTTTTCTGACCTTTAACTATTTTCTAAAATTAAGTATTTTAGCCATTTTCGATTTTATAGGAGAAACATGAATGTCACTGGCACACTTCACACTTCACATCATCACTACTTTGATTGCTACCCTTCATCTCATTTAATTTTTCCCTATGAATATTTTCCATATACACAAGATACTGTAAGAAACTTTCACACTTGTGTTTGGCTTCTGGATTAATACTTTGCCATCTATCCTCTCCCTCCTTCTCTTATGTTATGTAAAGCATAAATTCCCATAAAATCATCACATTGTATTAGTACATCTAATAAGTGAATAATTTACTGAAATTGCTTTTTAAATACATATGCAATTTTCATGGTTATCAATATTTTACAGCAGATGCATTTGAGTCAGAATCATAATAAATTCAATGACTGTTATGCTATGACTCCTCTTAAATTGATTTAATTGTAGAATTACCCATTGCTACTTTTTATCCCTTATTATTGATTTTACCCAGGACCCCACTGACTTTAGTATCAATTCCAATGAAGAAATGGAGTCCTGTGTCTTGCAAAATGGTCTATATTCTGAATTTGGCCAATGGCTTTCCCAGGTATTTGTAAACCTGCTTCTCTACCTCTTTTATTTCCAATGGAATAGGAGTTAGAGTTAATAACTTGCTAAACTTACATTCATCTTAAATTGGCCCCTCCCTGGCTGGTTTCCTGTTGTCTCACTTCCAATATGGCTCAAATTGATGCATGGCTTTGAGGATACAACTTAATCTTTGTTATGCGGTTCATGAAGCATTCGCTACTGGCATTTGTCTTCATCACTTATTTTTAAAAATATTTTTACTTATTTGCAGAGTATGAGTACAGTTAGACTTCCTGTCACTGCTATCAAAATACAGATGCATGTGCCACTTTGTGTACATGGCTTTACATGGATACTGCTGAATTGAATCCAGGTCTGTAGGCATTGCAAACAAGTGCCTTTAACCATTGAGACATCTCCCAGACCTGAAACACTCACTTAAATTGAAGTTATAAGATGTAATTTTTAAATTCTATTTTGCATTTATTAATAAGTTCTAAAAACCACCATCTGCTAGGTGTATTTAGTTACCTTAAAATACAGTTCCTATGGAAAGAGAATTTTTAAAGAGAATTCTTTCACAACTTAATTCTTCTTGTTATTATCAGAGTTGAGTTGGTACTGAAAGAGAATAGGAGAAAGCTAGCTTCCTTTACACAGTCTCAGTTAGGGGTTGAGGTCCAGAGAGAACCAGGAGGTGCCACTCCACAAGCCACCTCTCCCTGGCAGAACAGGAACTCATGCCTGCCTGAGACTGATCTACAGCGCCCTGTCCACAGCTTAGCATGCTATTGCCCAAGTGGACTGGCTCAGGTGTGGGCTGGCTCTGGGATCCACCTCCATATCTACTAATCAATCAAGTCTTCCTCTTACATACCTGAATCTGATACTATAAAGATTGTCTCTCCCTCTTCTTTATGGTGGTCAGCCATATATGTCTTGGGCTTATCCTGTGCTGCTTGGGCCATGTGAGTTTGGCCCCTACCCCAGCAGCAGGGCTGGGTGGGAGTGAAAAATATAACATTGTGTCCATGTGTGTTCCTTCTAAGCATATTTCCCTCAGCTACTCTTCCCTAAGCCCTCTCAGCTTGCTCTCTAATTCCCCTCCACAGTGAATGCCATGTATATTTCTTGTCTCCCTGATGCATGCACCACTTTGTGCATCTGGCTTTACATGAACACTTGGGGAAATCAAACCCAGGTCATTAAGACTTGCAGGCAAGCGCCTTAACTGTTGAGCTATCTCTCCAGTCCAGTTAATTATTAAAGTTAGGATGTACCCCAAACTTGGGGTTTATAAATCTAAGGACCCCTCCTGAACCCCAATATACCACATCTGTACTCTCCTGATCTCTAACATTTTATTTTATTGTGTCCTTTTTCTTTCTTATTCTTAAGAAATAATGTGACTTTCTGATAGGTATCTTGAATTGCTAGGTGGGAGCTCTTAATCCTTTAAACTTTACCTCATTGAAAAGGAAAGTTTACAAAAAAAATCTTTAACTGTAAAGCTAAAATCAACAAGACAGCTGCAAACACAAACCTATTAACCACACACCTAAAGTCAACATAAAGTTAAAGGTTGTTTCTGATGACTGCCTTAAAAAAATCATCACAGAACCTGGCCATGGAAGAAGGTTATATTTAATAAAGATATTTTTACATTAATTACTCACTAACAGACCTTTAGCCCTAACAATATGTTAACAGCTACATGTAATATTTTTTCAGGTTGATTGCTTCTTGATGTTTACTGTAGTTACAGTCAACTTTACCAGAGAGTGTTGGGTAAGCAGGACTTTTTCAAGTTTTGCTTCCTTTCTTCCTTGGAAACAAAGCTAGGGTGGCCTTTGTGGAGAGTTTTGCAATGCCAGGCTTCTAAGCAAGAAAATTAAATACATGGTCTCCCTACCCAGGAAGATGTGGGGTGACTGGTTCCAAGTTTGGTGGCTCATAATGAATTTCCAAAGTGGTCAGACAAGCTGAGTGGCTTCAGAACAATGAGCTTTTATGTTTTAAAATGGGAACCCAGCCGTGACAAGCGTAAGTGTTTTTCTAGGCTAGAAAAAAGCCCTGCTTAAGCAGGTTGAGTGAATGGATCCCTTGCTTTGTGCTACCCAGTCTTCACTTTCTTTGTAGCCACAAGTCAGGTCAGCAAGTCATACAAGGTGTCTGAGCTTGGAGACCATGTGGACATCAGAGGTGGGGTGACATGATGCCTTCCCCCCCCCCACCATGTGCTGTTTGCTGTCCTGGACCCTAAGGGATCTGCTTTCACATTGACATGACAACTTTTTGGAAGCACCTTCACTGCTGCAAATACACAGAACCCCTTCCTGGCATTGTGAAGCATAATGCAAAATGTCATAAAGGTTTGGCAAAGCTACCCTAGGTGGTTACTATAATTAGAATCTGGAAGCTCTTCCAAAGGCAAATGTGGTAAAGGCTTGAACACCAGCCTGAAGCTGTTGACAGGTGGTGAGACCTTTAAGATGTGGGAATCAATAGGGGAAAGCTAGGTTATGTGCCCTGAAAGGGGGTATTGGGACCATAACCCTTCCTGTTCTCTCACCTTCTGGCTGTCATGAGGTGATGGTGAATAGACATCCTCTGTCATCGGCTCCACAGGTAAGGGGCCAAGCAAATTTTTCTAAAATTGTAAGCCAAATGAACCATTTCTTCCTTATAAGTTGATCACCTCAGGTATTTTGTTGCAGGAATAAAAAGCTAACATAGAAGTTTTGTTTAAATATGTATTTATATTTATATATATATACATGTATGTATATATGTGTGTGTACATGTACTGTTTATAAAATATATTACAGCTCATATATATAGATATATATCTATATATATGAGCAATATATATATATATATATGTATTTAGTGTGTTTACCTTTTCTTTCTAGAAGGAAAAAAATGGTCTGGAAAGACAAAAGACTTGCTCAGAATCCTTTGCCATTTACAGGTACCTGAGGTCTGTCTGGCCCCTCCACCCATTTTCCTTTCTAACATCCTCCTTCACTAAATGCTCTATCAGTTACTTCTCTTGTTGTTGTGAGAAAACACCTCACTGGAGGCAACCTAAAGAAGAGGGTTGTTTCAGATTGCAGACCGAGAGTATATGATTCATTATGACAAAGAACACATGGTGGCAAGAGAAGGGGGCAGCTGGTCACCTTGGATCCACAGTCAGGAAGTACAGGGCAGTGCGTGCTGGCACTCAGCTCACTTTCTGCTTTTTACTCAGTACAGAACCCTGGCCCATGGAATGGTGTTGCCCACAGTTAGAGTGGGTCTTCCCTCCTCAGCTGAATCTTAAGAACTCTTCCACAGATATTCACAGAGGTTTGTCTTAAAGGTGACTTGAGATACTGTTAAGTCGACAGTATTAATCATCAGAGATGCCAAATTGAAGTATAGAAACTGTGTGCCAGAATTTTCTATGTGAATGACAACTAAAACACATGGTTATATGTAATAGCTGAAGTTGCCAAGTCACACTGTCACTGACTTAGGGCTTTTGAGGGCAGAGGGCAAAGTAGAAAGGATTCAAGTTCACCCACATGTGAATCTGAGAGGTACAGTGATATATATAATGTACCTGAAAGGTACAATGATCTTTACTACAACGTGAGAATGCGATTTTTCAGATAACTCAGGCAGAGAGAACTGCATTACTGTTTAATTCAGACCCCACAGGCAGATCCTATTTCCCTTGCTCAAGCTGTTTCATTCCAGGGAAGACTGGCTGAATCCCTTCTTAAGACAGAGGGGGTGACATGGTAGATGTTTACAAAGACAAAGTATCTGCTGTTTAGAAACTTCTTCAAGTACCTCTATTACATTTTCAATAACCCCCAGATGGAGATGGCACAAAAAGACATGAAGTTTCTGGTCTGAAACTGCTGCCAGTTCAGCTCCAATTATTTGAGACATTATGACCATTGATATTGGGCCAGGTGATATGCATTGGGACAACAGGAAGAATGTGGGCTCTTTGAAGTAAGGGGCCTGAATGCTGAAGGTTTCCTACTCTTCAAAGCCCTTTGTTCACCCCCCACCCTGGACTAATAAATTGGTAGCCCATCTGGTACTATGGAGTATAACAAATGCAGGGAAGACCAGGTCATTGGATTTGCAACATGGTTTTGCTTTGTGGAGATGGCCATGGGCAGTGTGAAGCAGATTGTTTGGATTACCTGTCTAGAGGCCCAATGGGGCTTTGAGGATGAACTGTGCACAGGTTGCAGTGGAGACCCAGTAAAGATGCTAGGACTATGGATGGCTGTCAAGGACACCTACCAGCAAGGGATGAAGTTTCCCAAGACTGTCAGTGGCCTAGCTGGAAGGATGGAATTGGAACTCCAGAGACTTGTCATTGGGTAGAATTATCAGACTTGGAGATTTGTCACTGATTAGAGTTGTTGGTCTTGGAGCTACAGAGTATGTGTTTATTTATTTAAATCTTGTATTGGTTCAATCTGTCTTTCTATGCCCAATTAATTCTGTGCCATTATGTTTTTTTAATATATTACAGCTCAGTTAAAAAGACCTTGTAATATGGGGAAGTTTGAACAGTGTTGGGATTAATAAAAATGATTGGAACTTTTAAAGTTGAATGGAATGCACTGCATTTTATATCATTTACAGTTATCAGTCTATAGGGGGCCAGGAGAAGAATGTGGGGATTTGATTCAGGTGTCCCCCATAAACTTATGTGTTCTGATTGCTTGATCCCCAGCCAATGGCAGTTTTGGAATTGTAAACTTTTTGGAGATGTGTTTTGGGGGTGAGGCAGGCTTATGGATATAATACGCAGCTTCCCCTTGCCAGTGTTTGGCCATTCTCCTGCTACTTGTCCTGTTGTCCATCCGATGTTTCCCAGGAGGTGATATCCAGCCTCTGCTCAAGACATCGTTTTCCCTGCCATCCTGGAATTTCCCCTTGAGTCTGTAAACCAAAATAAACCCTTTCCTCCAATCAGCTTGCTTTTGGTCAGGTTCTTTGTACAGCAACAAAAAACTGTCTACAACATTACAGAGCAGTGCATTTTTAAATTAATTTAAATTTTGAGGTAGTTATGGAAACTCCTGCATTGTAAAGAAATATTACAAGAGTGTTACTTTGTTTTTTTCCAGGTTCTTCAAAAGGTATCATCTTAGAGTACCAAAACACTATAGGATATGGGTATTGGTCCAGCCTATCAGCCCTGTTCATATTTCCCCAGTATTGCATATGAATGTCCCAGTATTGCATGTGAATGCACGTGTGTATGTATGTATGTGTGTGTGTGTTGTTCTGGTACTTGTATAACCTGTGTAGTTTCATTTATTCTTCATCAAAATCAAGACATATAATAAATCCACCTCCACACAGAGGCCTCGTGTCACCCTTTTGTAACCACAGCTACTTCACAGAGCCTGCAGAGTTCCTAATTTCTGGCAACAATTAATCTGTGCTCCATTTCCACAATTTCTCCTGATTTTTATAAAAATTGCATGTTCTTTATGTGTAATTCTAATATAATGTGTCAATTTGGGGAGGGACATAATGGGACTTACTGGGCAAATGCTCTATAACTAAACTATATCCCCAGAACTTAGTAACAGGATCTCACTAAGTTGCCTGGGTTAGCCTTAAATTCTTTCTGTAGCCCAGGCAGCTTTGAACTTGTGGTCTTCCTGTCTCAGCCAATCAAGTCAGTGGGAGTACAGACCTGCATCATTAGGCCCGGAGTGCAAAACAATATTTTCTCTTTTAATTTGTCTGTCCTGAGAAATTCAATATATGAACAAATTGCAATTGGTCATATTCCCAAGAAGTTTCACTCTTATTTGTCCTCACCCCAGCCCCATTCCACAGTGTCCTCTTCAGCAGCGATATGACTGTGGAGCCATGAATGCATCAGTTAAGGTCCTGTGTGGGGACAGTGCCTCAAAGTACAACTTCTACCCTGTGGCACTTAAATTCTTTACCTCACTTCTTCTGAATTATTCCCTGAGCCTTGGAGGGCATGTAAAAAGTCTCATTTACTTTCTCAGCAGCCTCTAATTTTCTTCTTTGCTGAGTTTTGCATCTTCTCAATGTCTACTGCCTTTTCTGTGGAGGAGGTTTTCACAATCGTCATGAGAGCACCACTCATACTAATGGGCCATTCTGCTACCAGATGTGATAGAGATGACGCATCTCATGCTAGTCACTTGGTGTCATGGTTTGATCCAGATGTCCCCCACAAACAAATGAATGTGTTCTGATTGATCGATCCTCAGCTGATGGCAGTTCTGGAATTAGAACCTAGCTAGAGCTGTGTTGTTGAGGCTGGGCTTATGCTTATTATAAGCCAGAATCCCCTTGCCAGTGTTTGGCACACCATCCTGCCACTATTTCCAGTGCTGTGGCAGAGGTGATGTCTACCCCTCTGCTCATGCCATCATTTTCCCTACCAGGATGGAGTCTTCCCTTGAGTCTGTAAGCCAAATAAACCCATTCCTCCACAAGCCACTTTTGTTTGGTTTCTTTCTGAGCAGCAATGGAGTAAGTTGACTACAACACTTGGCTTTCCTTTGTTGTCATTCTGATGGGTTTGTGGTCTCCCCAGTTGTTGCGGTCAGCTTTCTAGTTGCTGTACAGAAAGAAACCAAGCAAAGGTGGCTTGTGGAGGAATGGGTTTATTTGGGTTACGGACTCGAGGGGAGACTCCATCCTGGCAGGGAAAATGATGGCATGAGCAGAGGGGTGGACATCACCTCTGCCACAGCACAGCAAACAGTGGCAGGAAGGTGTGCCAAACACTGGCAAGGGGAAGCTGGCTTATAACCCCCCAAAGCCCGCCCCTAACAACACAGCTTCATCGAGGTTGTAAAACCCAAACTGCCATCAGTTGAGGATAGATTACCCAGAACACATTCAAACACATGTTTGTGGGGGACATCTGGATTAAACCATGACACCAGTATTTGCTATCATTCGTAAAAAGCAGATTCTGTAGCCACAAGTGAAAGCAGCATGGATCAAAGGGGATAAATATACACATTTATACAACCTTTTGATGGATAGAACCTCTTCTTTAAGCCAAAGAAAAATAAAAGCTTCTCTATAGTGTCTTCTGATGTGGTTCTCAGTAACCAGCACAAATTTACTCCCACTGAACAGCTTCATGTTCATACCTGAAGAGCAGTTGATTTCCCTCATAACATGTGTGCCACTATTGCACTGGTAGGTGCATCTTGCCTGGCTGGTTGTTTGGGTAGCCTAAAGGATCCTATGCTGGTTTTGGTTTACTTGCATTTATTTATTTATTTATTTATTATTTCTGTGAAGGAATCTATCTCAGAGTCTCACTCATGCAGGGCTAACACTGTACAACTGAGATAGCTATATTCCTAGCCCTTTGCTTTATTTTTTTAATTTTTTTAATTTTGTGATTTAATTTTATCTCAATTGCATAAATTAATTGTTTCTAAAGTTGAAAACATACCACATAGTAAATTTTACCAAATTTTGCTTCTATCACTATTCTTTAGCGTTTGTTCTCCATCTCCTAAGTCACCATTTTATGAGCTTTTCATTATTTCTTCCATTGTTTTGTTTTGCAAATTTAAGCTTATATCAAATTATGGTTATTTTTAAATTTTATTTTAAATTTTAAATTTTAATGACCTGGGTCATTAGGCTTTGCAAGCTAGTGCTTTAACTGCTGAACCATCTCTCCAGTTCACGGTTTTGTGTTTTTGTTTTTGTTTGTTTGTCTGTTTGTTTGCTTTAGACAGGGTCTCATATAGCTCAGTTTGGCCTTGGAACTCATTGAATAGCTGAGGCTACCTTTGAACTCATGATCTTTGTTTTGACTCCTGAATGCTGGGATTTCAGGTATGAACCACCACACCCTGCCTGTGTCTTACATTTTCTGATGGTCAGTTTTTCTTCATATAAATTCTTTGGTTCCTCTTCTCTTTCCTTATGTGTTATAAATTGGTATTTTTCTGTTTAAAGTGTGGTTAATTATTTTGATAGAGAGAAAATATTTTACTTGAATATATTTTTCTTTTACTCTGTGTACTCTGGTGATTTTATTTCAATTTTAATCATGATAGTTGATATAGAATATGATTCAGTGTGGGCCATTTTCATTCTAGGCGATGGCTTTACCACAGAACCTCACTCCCAGTCCTGATATCTATCTTTTAAGAAATTATTTTTCTTTATTATTGTTTGATTTTTAAATTTTCCCCTTTGTTCTCTCTCTCTCTCTCTCTCTCTCTCTCTCTCTCTCTCTCTCTTCTCTTCTCTTCTCTTCTCTTCTCTTCTCTTCTCTTCTGTAGCAGCCATTTTTCCCTTAGGTAATATCTGTCTGCGTCTCAATGTTAAAAAGTATTATTTCTGAGCTTTTAGTTCCTATTTGATACATTGCCCATGCTTAGCTATGTCATTTCTGAACTTTTCTATCTTCCATTTATACTGTTTCTATAGTTTGAAAATTACTTTGCTCATGGAGATTCTTACACATCCATATTTATTGATGCACTATTAAAATTCTCCAAATATGGAACCAGCCTAGATGTGCATCAACAGAGGAATGGATAAAGTAAATGTAGTACATTTATACAATGAACTTTTATTCAGCTGGTACAAGAACAAAATTATGTCATTTGTAGAAAAAAGGATAAAACTGGAGGTCATCATACTAAACAAAATAAGCCAGATTCAAAAGTACAAGCATTGAATATTTTCTTACATATATAGAATCTAGATTTTAAAAAGTGTATGGAAGGGACCAGTAGGTATGTGGATGAGGGAATAATAAGTGGATAAATATGAGCAAGGTACAATGTTATATCTGCATGAAATTGTCACTGTGAAACCCATGATTTTATATACAAATTAAAAATTAACAAGATATTTGAGTTCATTTAATATTAGATACTTCATTCATTTGCATGATAGTTATGATTTTCTAGATTTTTCAGTGCTTTCTTATCTGACAACACAATCTTAGTTTACTTTTCTTAAAATATCATTCGCAAGGAGATTTGATTTATTCCTTTTACAATGTGTATATTTATATAAGATGGGCTTTCCTGTAATTTGGGACCAACATTTTCAAGAAGGGAAGAAGAGTTAGGTCAAGGGATTTTTCTAGCATGATGCCCTCCCCTCTTTTAATTGTACTTCTTAATACTCTCTCAGTGATTATTCTGTGTATCTACATCCAAGGCCATGAGATTTCCTTTGTATCAAATGCCCTGTCCCAATCCAATTAGATTCTACTGACAGAAGTTCATACTCAGTAAGGTCCTTCCAAAGAGAGTTTTGTTGGTTGTTTTTGAGGTACTTGAGGAACAATGGTGCCTTAGTTTCCTCTTACAGGAGAATCTTTCTTGTCAAGGAGAGGTGTGTGTGTGTCTGCATGTGCACATGTGTGTATGTGCCTATGAGACCAGAGGTCAGCCTCAACTTCAAAATATTATTTGAAATTTGATTAAATGTTATTATCAACTTCAACCATGTTCCACCTTAATTTTTGAAACAGGGTCTCTCACTAAATCCAGCACTCACTGACATGGTTAGACTAGCTAACCAGTAAGTCCTGGGGATCCTCTTGTCTTTGTCTCCCCAGTTCTAGGATTACCACATCTGCCTTTTATGTGGGTGCTGAGTCTCTGAACTGCTGTTATATCCATGTAGGCATTTTACCTGTCTGAGCCATCTTCCCAGCCCAGGGTGAAATTATGTTGGCAGGTCTGTGTTCTAAGGCTCTCAGCAATGCCTCCATGGATGATTCTGAAACTCTCAGCTCTCCCCACATTTTCAGTGTTACTTACCTATACTGGGAAAATTTCTACAACTGAATCAATCAAGGACCAGGAGTCAAGGTTTGATTCACTGAGTATTTTGGAGGGCTGATATATTAGCATGTTACTGCCTCTTTGCAGCATCAACAGTCCTTCCCACAGGTTCTTTATCCAGCTGTTAGACCATAAAGGTTTTTAGAATGCTTTTGGTTTATAATGATTTGGTTCCTCTCATAATTATTATGGCCTTCTGAGTGAATTCTGTCATGTAATTTTATGTAAAATATTGTCTGAAAATTGTTTAAATCTTACAATCCCACTGCTAGAGATATTTGAAAAGATTTGGATAGTCTTGCCAGGAATGAAAGCCTCCCAGAAATATTTTCAAATGATATTGGTAATAGCAATGTTTGTGTCTTTATAATAATATTTTCATTGTTATGGTAGCAATTTGTAGTTTATATGGCTTTTACTAAATCCCTTATGAGCTACAATATGGTTTAATTTTGTGGATGAGAAAACCGAGGCCTACTTGACTCAAATGATTTATGTATATAGCCAATAAGCATCAAAGATGAAGTTTGAGCTCAGTTTCTCAAATTCAGATCAAGGGATCTGTACTAAAGTATAAGTATATTTTTAAAAATGCTTCATTTACATTAGTAAATGTACATTGTCAATATATAGGTTAATATTTAGATTTTTAGCCTTTGGGGTAAATATACAAATATTTTAACTAAATTACTTAGTTATCCTTATACTAAAGCAATTTCTGTCTCCAGGGTCCCCTTTTTTTGTGAGCTGCAACTCACTTTCCTAGGCACTCAGAGTTGAAACTAGGAAGCAGAGCATAGAGAGCTCCATCCATATTTGGATTTGGGAATGTCAGAAAGTGTTTTCCCTCTCTTCTGCCTTCCACACAAATCCCTTTTGGTTGAGTGGTGGTTAGAATTCCATAATTTACTGAGTTGGCTCAAAGTCAGGAGAAGGGAAGTAGACTTCTGCTGTGCTTATGCTAAGTGCCAAGAACTGACTTATTTATACTCTAGTCTAGCAGCTTTTTACAAAGGAAGAAACTGAGGCTCAGAGACGTCTCATAATTTTTTCAGAGTCTTAAGACAGATATGAGGGACTATAAATAGACCCATGTTGGACTGACTCCAGAAACTGTGCTTCATCACTCCTTCAGGCTAACATTTATGTGAGCCTCACACTGCATTATTTTTCCTAAGACATCCTTATTCCTAAAGTCAATCAGTGTCACATTTATCTGATGAATACACCCTGACTCTAGAGAACTGCAGTTGGCCTGAGGACTTTCTTAGATTTCAAAGCCTGTTTCCTCAACAATGCTAATATGGCAGACTAAAAGTAGGGAAGAAGTTACTCCCTTACTTCAATCTCAACAGCTCTCAATGACTGATGGGAACAGTTTACAAAAGCCAAAGCTCCCTAGTGCCTTGGGTGGGATAACCCTACAATGACTTCCAGAATTCTCCCCTGGCAGTTGGTTCCAGTTGTCTACTTAGTGATGCTTCTGTTAACACACCTTGGATTGGCTGTCTCAGTTCTGAATTTACCAATAGATACTGCTTGTGATCCTTTCCAAAACAAAATGACCGTAGTTGAGCTGTGGTTTGGGGCTCTCAGTTATCTGCTTCATTAAAACTCAGACTAAGACAGCAAACATGAGAAAGATCAGCAGATTCTGAGGTACTCAAAATTATAGTGAACATTTCTCATTTGTTACCAAATCTTTCCGAGGATTGTTTTCTCCTCACATCCTCAGCCAGGACCAGAGAGATAAAGCTGTCTGTTTCTTCATGAACAGATATGAAGCCCAGTCTATGGAAGAGCAGTAATGCAACAACAAAAGGGGTTGAAATGCCCTGTCCCAATGGAGGTTGTATTCTAAAACATGGTTCTTTTTTATTCAATTTGAGGCAGGATCATGTCGTATAGTCCAGGCTGGTCTCAAACTTGCAATCTTCCTACCTCAGCTTTCAGAGAACTGCTATTACAGGACTGGGCCACCATGCCTGGCTCTAATACACAGCTTCTTGAACTGTGAGTCAAGACTCCATATGGGCTAGATGAATATGGGTGTTGTGAAAAATTTGGCAATAGTCAAATATTTCTGAATACACAACCACAAAAAGTTAGACCAAATTCAAACCTGTAATGAATCTCTTATTTCTAATGGCCTTGACCGTGTTGCATTAAGGTACTTCACTGCAACCTTGGTTCTGCACATGCTATATTGGCACTTTGCACTGCACATGCTGTCACCCCTACAATTCCGGGGAACACTGCCTGAAATACCTCATTTCAGATGTCAGTCTATGGTATGTTACGGACTGAAGTTTTTTTTGTACATATAAAGTTTTCTGCTCTTACAGAAACATGACTAATTACAGAAAATGAAACATTTTATTATTGTAATTTCTCAGCATATAAAATATCAAATTAGTATGTTTGCATTTTGCTGTGACAGAATGTTTGAATTTTAAAAATCCTGTTTGAGTTGTTGACTTGAATTTCATTAACAATTACTAAATGAATTTTGGCTTGGGATTAAGAAAGAATTGCTAACCATGTTGAAATGGTCTTAAATACGCTTCTGCTATATCATACTATGCAATTTTTATAATAAGTATTATATAATAAGTATTGCAAAAAAACATTCAGGATTATTAGAATCAAAATAACAAGTCCAAAAAGTGTAAATGTTAACTATGTCTTGCAGTATCAAATAATTCATCCAATATTTACATATTTTTGTAAAAATAAGCATATCAATATCATAATATGCAAATTTACCTTCATCTTTAAAAATGGTAAATTATATGTACTCAAGAATTTTTTTATTTGTGTGTGTGTGGTGTGTATGCTTGTGTGTGTGTGTGTGTGTGTGTGTATTGTGTATGGGATTCTTGTGTCTCTTACCATTGCAATCAAATGTCTGTCAGGCTTTATGTAGCTGGCTGGGGAATTGAACCTGAGCCACTGGGCTTTTCAAGCAAGGGCTTTTAAGTGCTGATCCATCCCCCCAGGTCAGAGAACTTTTTTAAAATAAATTTGTTCATGATTTATTATCAATAAGCGCTCGATTTCATGCCTGTTATATGTATCTATATCTCTGGGAGCATGTAAAAATTTCTCATGCAAAAAGGATGTCAATGGGAAATGTTTAAGAAATCCTATTCTAGTGCCTGCCAGGAAAGTTTAATGGATCTCCTGGAACTGATACATATCTATTAATTTAAACTATATTAGATAGACTTAAATGTAGAACAACCAGTGAAGACAAATGGAGAGAAATCAAACTGAAGCAAATAAAGTAAAAGTAGTGTTTATTTTTCAAATATGTTTCCATTACATATTGAGCTTCCCTAGTTTAAAAAATTGTGAAAAGCCAAATAACTCCAGTTCCTAAACTTTTTTTTGAAAAAATTTTTCATTGACAGCTTCCATAATTATAGACAACAAACCATAATTCCCTCCCCACTCCTACTTTCCCCCTCAAGTGCACGCTCCATCATATCCCCCCTTTCAATTAGTCTCTCTTTGATTTTGATATATCATCTTTTCCTCTTTTTATGAAGGTCTTGTGTAGGTAGTGTCAGGCACTGCAAGGTCACGAATAGCAATTATCAAGGCCATTTTGTGTCTGGAAGTTTGCATTGTAAACATTGTACCCCTCCCCACTCCTTAACTCTTACATTCCTTCCACCACCTCTTCTGTAATGGTCTCTGAGCCTTGGAAGGTATGATAGAGCTGTATCATTGATGAAAACCTCACTGTCATTTCTTCTCAGCACTATGGTGTCTTGGGTCATCCCAGTTGCCACCACCATCTGAGAAGAGAACCTTCTCTAACAAAAAGTAAGGGTGACATGAATACATGTGTATAAACATTACAAAAAGTGCATATAGGGCTGAAGAGATGGCTTAGTGGTTAAAGCGTTTGCCTGCAATGCAGAAGGACCTGAGTTTGATTCCCTAGTGCCCATGTAAAGCCAGATGCACAAGAGGCCCCATGTGTCTAGAGTTCACTTGCAGTGGCTGGAGGCCCTGGCGAGCCCATTCTCTCTGTCTCTCTCTGTCTGCCTCTTTCTCTCTCTCACACTCTCTCTCTCTCTCAAATAAATAAAGAAAATATTTTTTTAAAAAGTGCATACAGGGTAGTATGGTAGACATAATATATGTATTTTGCCAGATAACACCCGGTGTTACTCCTCTAGGGCTCATGAACTGCCCCACCATTGGCTTTTGACTAGGTCTTCAGTACCAGACATGTCCATGGAACAGGCCTCCAGTCCACATAAGGAAGCAGTTGGTTTCCGCTACAATAGACATGCCACTATTGCCTCAGTTAGCACAGTTGGCCTGGTTAGCCATACTGTTTTTTGGTGAACCAGTGAGTTTATTGTGGGTATTTACAGAGTAGGATGAGGGGTTGCTTATTGGAGCAATAAGTGACTTGAACACAGTCACACCACCGTAAGTTTCATCCCAGCCTGGATAATGACCTCCCCATAGCTGCTTCAACTCAAAGGCAGATGAATCAGCAGAAAGTCTATTTCAGCATAGGTAAGGACTCATGGAAGCTGCATCTCTGGAACACACTTCAGATGGAGAGTCTTGAACACACTGCACCTCTTGCAGACAGCTACATTGGAGAATCTCTCACCCCAAGCAGTTGTTTCCCCTTATATAGCCTTAGGGTGGGATCTTGCAGTCCTTTTCCAGACTTGTTGACTTCCGAGTGTCATGGTTTGATCCAGGTTCCCCCACAAACAAATGAATGTGTTCTCAATGATCAATTGTCAGCTGATGGCAGTTTGGGAATTACAACCTCGCTAGAGCTGTGTTGTTGGGGGCAGGCTTTTGGGGTTATAAGCCAGCTTCCCCTTCCCAGTATTTGGCACACCTTCCTGCTGCTGTTTGCAGTGCTGTGGCAGAGGTGATGTCCAGCCCTCTGCTCATGCCATCGTTTTCCTTGCCAGAATGGAGTCTCCCCTTGAGTCTGTAAGCTAAATAAATCCATTCTTCCACAAGCCGCTTTTGTTTGGGTTCTTCCTGCGCAGCAACTAGAAAGCTGACTACAGCAGTTTTGGTACCAGGATGTGGGTCATCTGTTGCTGTTGGAACCCTGATTCTGTGGCTTTGGACCTTTTGGAAGTGATCTGCAAGAGGAATATGGAGGGATTGGAAACCTCGTACTAAGAGGTGCCTTGCAGTGCTGTGGGTACAGCATGATGGACCATTCTGGTCAGAGTTGGAAAGACCTGAATGCAATAAGAACTATGGACTGTGAGGTTTGGTTTACGAGGGTGAGAAAGAACTTTATCAGGACTGTGCCAGAAGCAGTTTGTGTGAGAGGCTTACTGCATTCTGCCTGCCTGTGTCCTGGGAACCTGTGTAGGGTTGCTTTAAGTAAAGATGGATTGGTGTGAGCAGATGGAGATGGCACAGAAAGAAAGATCTTGGGGTCGAAACTACTGCCCAGTCACCTGCAATTGTTGGAGAGAGGACAACCATTAAGATTCAGCCAGTTGGTCTGCATTGGAACAACAGAAGAATGCAGACTCTTTGAAGAAAGGAGCCTGAATGCTTTGATTTCCCCCTGATTTAACAAGTTGCTAGCCCACCTGGTTCTGTGGAATGGAGATTGGTTAGAAAGAGAGGGTCATTGGATTTGCAACACAGTTTTGTTTTTGAAAAATGGCCATCGGCGTGTGAAGCAGGTGTGCAAAGTTGCCTGCATGGAGCCCGATGGAGCCATGAGGATGAACTGTGGGTTGCAATGGAGATCCAAAGAATTCCAGGACTTCTGGATGGGTGCCAAGGTGAGCTGCCAGCACCGGATGAAATTTTCCCGGACTGTGAATAGCCAAGCTGGAGGGCCAGAATTGAATCTCCAAGAGACTTA
>PVHP010024807.1:0-26080 GCA_004024765.1 Zapus hudsonius
GAAGATCGTTGGTTTCTGTCTCACTGGCTTATCATGTGTAGATTGAATGTCTGTGGCTGTGGGTCCCTCGTTCCTCCCGTCCTTCTCTGCGGGATTCCATATGGATCCTCCACGTTATGACTGTGGTGGCTCCTCTCTTGCCAGAATCTCAGGTATCCACCTACGGTCAGTTGGTAGGGTTAGATGGGCCCCAGCTCTCTCGCTGCATCCTGAAAAATACAAGCACAATCTCCTTCGGAGAGTGTGATCAGTGTAGGTTAACAAATATACACATTTCTGGATTACCTAGATTCTATTTTTAGTAGCCTCCCCATCAATTGCTCCCACAGTGCATCTTGTCTCAGGAGCCCAAGGGTACGGGATCCAGTAATTATAGCCCTGAATCCCAAGTTCCAGACAAGGGATCCCCCTCACTAAGTGGAAAATTGGTCAAATTTGAAAGCTGTTGATTGTCTCCCCCAGGCCCTGACTCCCCCTTGCACAAGTGCTCCTTTCTTGGTTTGCTGTTCTCTCCCAGTAGGGGGTGTGGTCAGCCTACTCATGACCGCAGATTGTTTTTCGTGTCAGTGGTCTCTGTTTACTCCAGCTGTTATTGATCATTCTCCCTTGGCAGCCTGTGCAGTGCCTTCTAGCACTACAGTAACTGCCTTCTGGGGGCTGGATACCATTCCGGACGTTGAAGGGTCTCTCAACACTGGTCGATGGCATTCTGTGGTTTCTTCAGCAACAGGGTTTTGCCTCAGGCCTAGGGAGGGCACCCAAGAGCTTTGACAGAATTCTGTCGTGTTGTTAGAATCTCATGAGTCACTTTGGTCAACATCTCAGTGAGGGAAGGAACCAGTGGATGGAACCTAGGGTTGTCCGGCTGCTCTAATTATTCACAGGCTTAGACTCTCTCCCCTACCATTCATGGCCCCTCTTGCCAGATGACACTCACTACTTACTCAATAGGTTACAATATGATCATGAGGATTTGTTTTGAAAACTAATATGGTTTATGCTCAAGTTTAAGCCATTCCCCTCCTCCCATCCCTTACCCATCATTCATAATCTCTCACTTCTTAGTATTAGTCTGCATAAAGAACATGGTTATCTTGGTTAAGGACCACATATGAAGCAGAATATGCGGCATTCGATTCTCTGTTCTTTTGAGTGTTCGCTTAGTAAGATCTGCTCGAAGTCAGACCATTTTTTCCTAAATTTCGATATATCATTTTTCCTTTCAGCTGAGTAAAATTTCATTGTGAATATATACCACAGTTTCTCTGTCCATTCCTCCATTGATGGGCATTTGGATTGATTCCAATACTTGGCTATTATGAATTGAGCTGCTATAAATATAGTTGTACAAATGTTTCTGTGTCGAGATGTGACATCTTGTGGGTAGGTGCCTAGTAAAGGGATAGCTGGGTCCATTGGTAGTTCTATGTCTATTCTGTTCAGGAGTCTCCACACTGCTTTCCATAATGGTTGAACGAGTTTGTAATCAGTGGGGGAGATTTCTTAGGTCTCAATTATTAACAGCACTAGAATGTGAATCAGTTGTACATAGCATCAGCGATAAGCTTTTACTCAAAGGTAAAGACAAGAAACTTACATTTACAAATAATATACAAAATAACACAAATCATATACAAAAGCATTCTGTAAGTCAATGGCAGTAACTGGAGGAAAACCCGGAGGTTTTACTGAAATTAATTTTCTAGTATTGAGTTTCATAGTAGAAAAATGTAACTTCAGGTAGAGTCAATCATTTTTCCATTCATTCATGGATTCTATTATTAAAAACCACTTTTAACAAGTCATCTAATATACACAGTCACTCTGTCAATGATGATACAAGCTTACGAAAGTAGGAGCTGTGGATTTCATAGAATTTATGTCATGCAATGTGCAGCAACAAATAAATAAACAGGAAATGTACAGCAGCAGTGAAATTGCTCGAGAGAAAGTCACAGAGGGCAAGGAGGCAGAGAACAGGTCAAAGACCTGGAATGTGGCTGGCTGTCACAGGTTATTGGACTTTGGAGAATCTGGTAAGAACACACTCCCTGTGTTGATGAGGAAGATGAGATGACCCTGGTGGCCAGTCAATTGTGTGATAAGCCTTCTAAGCAGATGGAGCTGTAATGTACATCTGTACTTTCATTTTAATACTGCACAATGTTTGTGTTCACATAAGATTTCCATACAAACTACTATGAGTGAGGTCAATAGCACCTTTTTACCCTTGGAATAATCAGACCTCAGAATTAACCACGACTCTAGCTAGCAATCAATTCATGAAGGCAAGTGACAAAATGTCATGAGATCTCCATGATGTTATCTTAGCTGCTTGACAGAAAAAAAACAGTGGCAGAGTTCATGCTTGTCACGTCCAGTGGACACATTTCCTGAGAAGCCTCTAGAGGAACCTGGTGAAACTCTGGCTCCCAGAAGACCCATTTCTCCTGGCTCCCCCACCTTTCTCAAGTTCTCCTTGTCTCTCTCCAGATAAAGTGATGGGTGACCATTGATTAGATTCTTCCTTATTAGTTTCCAAAGTGCACATCTGCCTTACTCATATCACAAGCAAAATTTTTAAATAAGTGTTTGAGGAGCTACGAAGCTCCTTGTCTTTACCTTTGAGTAAAAGCTTATGGCCCTATGTACAACTAATTCACACTCTAGTGCTGTTCATAGTTGAGACTTCGGAAATCTTTCCTCCTCCTCCTCTTGCTTTCCGTCCTCCTCCTTCATTGTTTCTCTGGTTCTGGGTATTGAAGCCTAGAACCTCACATGTGCTAAGCAAGCCCTCTACCACCCGGCCACCCCTTCCCCTGGCCTCTCTTCCTCATTCCTTGGTTCTTCATGCTGCCTTCATGACCACCACATTGCACACAGTGTAGTTCTCGTCCTATGTACTGACTACATTTGGGGGAGAACTGAAAAGCAGAAAATGGACCCAACCCTCAACTATAAGGCACCCATAGAGATTGGTTTCTTTCTACATGTCTGCCCATGCAGCGGCAAGACCCGATGCTGCTTCTGACTTAGAGAAACTTAGTGAAGAACAATTCACATCTGGAGAACTCAGCCAAGGCAGGCTGGCTCGTCTCCTCTGTTTGCCAACTGTGTCACAGCTAGGGTTTTGCTGCAAGGCTTCCTTGAAGAATTGTTTCCGTTGCCCCATATTTGTTGTTACACAACACTTGCTCTGGCTTGTTTCTGTTTGCAAGTCTCCACACAGCTGGTTATTGCCCTGTGAGTCAGAGAGCAGCAGTGTAAATCTGGCAGACAAGACCGATCCCTAATTCTTGTGTTTCCAATAATCCAGTTAGTACGTTCATTGTTAAACTCAGATAACATCGAAGGATGCGGCTGAAAAATGCCAACTGTGACTCATACTGAATCATGATGCTGACTGTCAGTGAGCAGATCTTTATTACTTTGCACACACAATGCTAGGCTTTCCTATCCGTGACTTCATTAAGATTTCACAGTAATGCTATTACCTTTACTTCAAAAGCAACAGGAGGTTTCCTCATATCAGCAGGGTCTATAAGTGGTAGGGCTAGCATACAAACCCAGGATTGAAAAACTCCAGAGTCGGCATTCTCCCCAACATTGAGACAAAGGCTGTAAATGAGCATGCTGGAAGCAGCTTTCAGCGGGATTTACAGCTAGAGATTGGCCAAAAAAAAAAAAAAAAAAAAAAAACCTAGATCTTCACTCAGGGTTTGTGGTATTCTTCAGTGAAAGAGCTTTGGCCAAGTTTGCACAAGGTTGAGCTCAACTCAAGCACTAATATAAAAAAAAAAGATGGAAGGAAAAGCAGCTGATAAGAAATACATAAATCAGAAAGTGTTCTTTTCTTCTTTTCTGGGGAAAAATAAGTCAATGGAAATGAGAAAGAGGTATTATAATGAACCATGAGAGAGGCAGAGGAGAAGGACAGGGAGAGTTTTGAGACCATGCGAAGAAGAAAAAGAAAACAAATATGCCTCATGTTGCTTTAGCTAGGAAAGTACAAGGGAGAACATCATGTACGTTTTCCAATGGCTCCAGTGTGCCATGCTTACATTATCCTCAGAGTGATTTAAAGGCAGCCTAGGTGGCAGCTTCATAATCTGCTCAGTGTCCAACCTGACTCTCGCTAGTTACCAAATAAACAGATCCCAGGCAAAGCTGTAATTGTTAATTTTGTGTCATTGAAACTTTATTTAAACCTGATTTTATTTCGTGGGTGCTTTCCAAGTTTTGCATGTTATCCACAGAGGGACAAATGTTTCCCATCACGCCAGGAGGAGACACAGACAGAGAATCTGGACTAAAAATACAAAAGCCATCTCTGGAGATAGACTATTTATTTATAATTTGCAAACTTGAAAAAATCCACACCCCTTTGCTCTGAATATTATTGTTAGTAATTATTAAGGATCTTAAAAATAGCATGCTAGCCTTTCCTGGGGTTGTGCAGCCTGACCATTTGCCCTCCTTTTTATAAAAGGCATCATTGCGCTGGTCAGCTCCTTGCAGGCATAATCTATGGACAGTCATAGCTCCTCAGTGGATCGATCTCTTTTTATGCTTCAGATTACTGTGTAAGTATTGCATAGATTGGTTATTGAGACCCATTCAGTGATTTGAAGCAGACACATACCTGTGACATGGGGGAAGTCAAGGGACTAGTGAGCAACTTTGAGTCAATGAAGGACATGGATTTGTAGGTGCATGTTCTTCGCATTAGTACAAGATAGGTTTGAAGAACACATTCTGTTTACATCATTGGATTGCCTCTGTTGAGATACAGCCTTTGGGACAATCATCTTGGCCACACACTTGTTCTTAGATTGGCTTTTTCTTTTCTAATTCCCTTCTCTTCCTCAAGTTCATTTCAGCAAACCAAGTACTTGAACACAAGTGTTTGCCTTAGACCGTTTTTTAGGATAACCTAGACTTCTATATGATTACTATATATTTAACTCTCAGAAGTAGTCAGGACTTTAGTTTATGTTACCTTTTTTATTTATTTATTGTATATATTTATTGTATATATTATTTTATATATTTTTATTTACTGTATTATTCATACATGTACATAATGTATATTTCTTATCCCCCCAGTTATCCTCTCTCATCAACCCTGATGCTACAACTCTTCTTCACAATTAATCCCCATCATACCTTCATGACTTTTTGATTGCATAAGCTCAGGTGGAACATAGCTCAGGTTATTAATCTAAGTATGAACAAAAAGGTTAGATGGTGTGTCTTGGAGTAATGCCTTCAATTTTTTTTGAAATGTAGCCAAAATGCTTGCTACTCCTTATGTAAGTTACTTTTCCTCAGAATATAAAAATCAGATTTGGCAATCACTGGTCTAACAAGAAAGGCATGAAATTTTGTTTTATGCAAAGTTTTATTTTTCACTTACCCACTATTTCATGGATTGTGAAACTTAGTGGTATGGGAAACATATTTAGTCCTGCTTAGGACTTAGTTTATTTCTGTGTTGTTCACAAAATGTAGCATTTTAAAAATTAACCAACATAAGGCCAAGTCAGGTGTTTGCCATGCAAGCAAGAAAATATGATTTTGGTTCCTCAGTACCCATGTAAACCCAGGCACGGTTGCATGCACCTATAGTCTCAAAGTGGGAGAGGAAGAGTCAAAGGATCTCCAGGACGAGATTAGCCTAATTTGTAAACCCCAGGTCCAGCAAGAGACTGTTTCAAAAGAAAATAAGGTGGACAGAAATTGAGAAGACACTCAACATTGACCTTCAGTCGCACATGCATACACATGCCATACACTGCACACCCACGTTCACCTATAGACTTACATACACATGTACAACCCACACGTATGCTCACATATGTAATTGCTAAAATTCTTGAGTGACAGTATCTGTTGAAGTAAGTCATACAAAACACTCATCAGTATGTCTTCATTAAAACATTGTGCCATTTTTCTCTTAAAAAATCTAAAAAAGAGCAAAGGATTTTAAACTTTGTTTTTTTTTTATATAAGACTATCAAGGATTTGTTTGAAATAGGACATTCTCCAGACACGTATCTTGGAGATTCTGAGTTAACAGGTTAATGATGACTGCAGAAATATGCATCTTAAATAAATTTGTCAGGGATGGTTGTTGTGGCACACTCCATTAGGATATTGCGGAAGAGGCAGAGGCAGGTGAATCAGGCAGGAGTCTGAGTTGAGTCTGGGCTACACATTTTCTGGACTGGAGAGAGGACTCACCAGTTAATGCACATGCCTGCAATGTGTAAAAACCCAGGTTTAACTCCTCAGGTCCCCAGTACCCATGTAAAGCAGATGCACAAAAGGGTGCATGCATCTGGAGTTCATTTGTAGTGGTTAGAGGCTCTGGCTCTTTCTCTTCTTTTTCACTCCTCTTTCTCTCCTCTCTCTCTATCTCTCTCTTTCAATCTCTCTCCTCTTTCTCTCACTCTCTCTCTCCTTGGAAAGAAATAAATAAAAATATTAATTTTTTAAGGTCATTTTAAAGATGACCCTCATTAAGACCACTGAATTTTAAATTGAAGGTTTCTTTTCAGTCAAACTATTCATTTTCCTATTTAGGAAGATGGTCCCAACAATTTTTAGCCTGACTTTTGTATTGGTTAAGCATATCACTTAGATAGTAACAAGGAAATTTACAACAGCCCTGAGTAGTCAAAGTAGATGTAATGTGGGGCAGGACATTGGTTCTGGGTGGAATGAAGGAGCTCAGATGCCAAACAGGATGCAAAAGGAAACCTGGCTATTAGCAACATCTGGAGGTCACCATCATCTTGAGGTTGAGGGGCAAAAGAGGACAGGGGAGTCCCTTATCCCTAGCACTGGGTTTATCCTAAAGAACTGGTTCCAGTATGGTCTTAAACAGTAGGAAGAGTAATAATGGAGGGGCACCATGGGTACTAAAGACCCATCTAAGCCAGTAAAGGAGGAAGTGAGAGTTTCATGTTCCCCGCCTTCCTCTTTTCTGTGACTTCTATTGCCTGGGCCCATCTAGAAATAAATGACAAGAGGAACTGAGAGATGTGACCTGAAGTAGTCACCTAATCTGAGCCCCATGGTTTAAGGTGAAGCAAGCAAATGACAAGGAATGGTATGAAGCAAACAGGTCTAGGCATTTCCCAGTCAGCTACTCCTAAACCCATTGCCTTATTAATCCATTGCTAAGATTACAGGTGGCCATCTCTTGTTTTCCCATATTACACTGGGTATCCTTGGAAACTGCACACAAACTCCATGAAAATGTAAACCTACCAAACAGTTGTTACCATTTGGCTTCACCCAAGGGTGCCACACCTTGCTTGCTTGATTTGTGTTAGCGTGTCCTTATCCGTGGTCATGGCTTGGTTTTATGAACAAGTAGCATGCAGTTTATGTGCAAGATATAAAAGAACTGCACACTGTGGCAAATATAAAGAGAAATTTCCTGAAGAGATTTTTCCCCAAAGTAGACCTAATACTAGTAAAATATTTTTAAGAAATACATTAAAATTTGGAAACATTAGGTTAAAAATTTAAACATGTGTATCTCTGTCAATATTTTAATATAGGCTATGAATCACCCAGAGGGATCAATTTTTCTGTATCTTTTAAACTTAGGTCACCAGTCATTGAACAAATGCTTGTTTAACCATTATTCAAAACTTGAAAGTCTTTGAGGTGCTGGACAGATAGCAATGAACAGAGAAGAAGATAATCTTATACAGTAAGGAGAACAGACTCTCATGGAAGAGGTTAGTCAAAATCAAAAATTATAACAAACTTGTAGATACATCATATCTACATTTTCACAGTGCTTTTTCTTAATATCTAATGTTTATATTTTGAGTTGTACTGCAACTCAGTCAATTAAATTGTTAGGCAACCCCAGTTTTTTCAGACTCATCCCCTCTTTCTAAATCTGTGTATTCTTTCCCCCTTTCCATGTGCACACACTGGTAGCTGCCACATTTGCTATATCTGGGTTCTGCAAATCCTTCAGTTCCTGGCTTTGTACTTCGCTAATAATATGAACTCTATGCCTTCTGCACTTCTTCATTTATTCATTCACCATGCTTGGCTGGGTCCTGTGCTACAACCTCAGGATACCTCTTTGAACCAAGAGGAACTTGCTCTCAAGGAACTTGTATGCCAGTCTTGTTCCTTCGCTGGAAAACTAGGATATTAATTGCATGTATCTCATCAGATTGTCAGGAGGATTAAAGGACTTAATCCATGTAAAGTACTCAGAATACTGCCTGGCATATCCCAAGAGCTTACTGTGTGATTGTGTTCACCGTATCATCCCCATGTTTCCCATCCTTCAAGGAGTCACTACTGCCTTAGGGCAAATTCCAAAATGCTTGGCACAGTAGACAAAGCTTTCAGGATCTGCCTCCTAATTTTGCAACTAGCTTCTTTCTCTACACACACCTTCCTCTCCAGTCACTTAGATTTATCTACCTCCCTCATCTTGTGTGGTCCTTTTATCCCTTGTATTTGAAGCACACTATACCTTCCACATTGGGTCATCTCCCTTTGTGACAGCCTTCCTTCCCTTCAAGAATTGCATCAAATTGTGTCCTCTTTTGAGAGTGCCTGTTTTTTTTTCCCCTTTTGTTTGGTTGGTTTGTTTTGACATCCAGTGTTTACTATGTAACCCAAGATGGCTTTGAGCACATGGTATTCCTGCCTCAGCTTCTCAAGCACTGAATTTTAGTTATGTGTTATCACACCCTGATTAAGTTGTATTCATTCTTTGGGAATACTTATACAGACTCCTCAGTGCCTATCCAAAACCCTCAAGTAGTCACACTGATCCTTTTGTCCACCAAGTGGTACTTACTCTCATTTTTCTCTTACTTTGTTCTAATGGGTTTCAGTGACTAGAACATGAAGGATGCATAAAAAATGATGCTGCAGCCCCAGGAAACACATCTTTTGGGCCTTGTAAGCAGGATAAAAGGTGAAGAAGAGAAAGTTATAAGAAAACAGATTTAATGAAATACCAATAAAAATCCCAGCATCATTCTTCACAGAACTACAAAAATTGTCTCAAAACTCATATGTAATGACAGAAGGCCTCAAATATCCAAAAATATCCGCAGAAAAAGAAACACCTCTGGAAGTATCAACATACAATATTTCAAGCTCTACTACACAGCCATAGTAACAAAAACAACATGGTACTTGCATAAAAACTGATTGATGGAACATGCTCTTCCCACCTCAGCCTCCCAAGTGCTGGATTTCAGTCACGTGCCATCACACCCTGATTAAATTGTATACTCTGGGATATAAGCTGTCCATGGAAGTGGCCTGGACAGGAACACCATGGCCCCTACTACTCCACCATCTTAACCAGAAGCAAGGGAGATAAGTCAGTCAGAAGTGCCTGATGATTATGTAACAGGAAAGGAAGGGAGACTCAAGAAAAACGACTGAGATTTGGTTTGGGAAATAGGATGACTCTCTCTTTCTCTCTCCTGCCTCTCCCTCATTCTCTCTCATTCTCTCTCCCTTGGATATTGAGACACTCTCGCCTTAGTCTCTGGAATGCTAGCATTACAGGTATACATCAGCCAAGTTGTTAATTTTGTAATAAAACAAAAATAAAATTATTGGCCAGTTGAAATACATATCTAATATTCAGAGTAAATTTTAAATTGCATTATATGTTTAGATTTTTTCATATGATTTTCTTATCTGTGATTTGATGTCACTGTAATTATGGCCATATCTAAATTCTATCACTTTATGCCCTTATTTTTATTTCTTATTTAAAGTTTTATTTCCTTATTTTAAAATATTTTTATTTATTTGCAAATAGAGAGAATTAGAGACAGAGAAAATCAGTGTGCCAGGGCCTCCAGCCACTGCAAAAGGACTCTAGATGCATGTGTACCACTTTGTGCATCTGGCTCTACATGGGTACTGGGGAACTGAACTTTGGTCCTTAGGATTTTCAAGCAAGTACTTTTACCACTGAGCCATCTCTTCACCCCTAAAAATTATCTATCTATCTATTCATTCATTCATGTGAGAGAGACTGAGAGGGAGAAAGAGGCAGACACACACAGAGGCAGAGAGAGACAGAGAGAGACAGAGACAGAGAGAGACAGAGAGAGAGAGAATGGGTGCACCAGGGCCTTCAAACACTGCAAATGAACTCAAACACATGTGTCACCTTTGCATCTGGTTTTATGTAGGCACTAGGGAGTTGAACTCGGTCCTACTGTTTATCAGGCAAACACCTTAACCACTAACCCATCTCTCCGGCCCACTAAAGTTTTATTTTTAATAAAAAAAAAACTTTTAACTTAATGGACATTTAAAAAGCACATATCCAGGAAAAACAGAATGATATTTTGACAAATGTATGCAATACAAAATGATGAAATCAGAGACACTAGCTTATCTATCGCATTGAACGTTTATCATTGCTTTCTGCTAACAACTTTTCAAACTGCTATTTGAGAATATACACTTTTGTTACTCATAGTCATCCTACCATTATGTAGAACTATAGATGTTGCTTCTTCTTTCCAAAGAAATTAACTTAATTCTTGTACCAAGTAACCAGTTCTTTTCTTTCCTTCTCAACCCCTGGTTAGCACCATTATACTCTATTTCTATGTGACAACTTTTTTAGCTCCCATACAGAATGCGATTACTGAATCATACAGAAATAGTATGTAGAATTTTTTTACTGTATGTGTGGTATAGAGGATGTGTGTATATGTGTTTATATGTTTGTGAGCACATGCAAGTACAGGTAAACACACACTGTCTGTGCATGTATGAGGATGCCAGGGTTGGGTGTCCACCTACATCATTCTCCACCTAATTTTTTGAGATGCGACAAAATTAGTGAACCTGGAGCTCACTAATTGGGCTAAACTATTTTAGCCAGCCAGTGATCCCTAGGGATCATCCTGGATTAAAAATCTTTCAGCAACAAGAGTAATAACAATGTTCTTTACTTTTCAGGCATATTATTTTTCAAAACATAATTATTAGAATTTCTATTTTATAGAAAGCTAGTGGTTGAGAGATTAGAAACCAGATAGAATTCTTGACTATAATCACCATTAAATGGCTAGAAGTTCATATTCCTAAAGGTAGGAACTTGGTACTGGCCCATGGCAGCACAGGTCTGGCCATTCAGGATGGGGCTGCAAAAGAGAATTAAGGCCAGTCACAGAGTACTGGAAAGAACTGGCTCTGGCAGCTGGGGGAAAGGTTTGACACTCCAAGGAGACCAGACTGAGCTCTAGAAATGAGCTTAAAGTATTTCAGAATATGCCTGTGGCCAGTCCTTTGTCCTCCACTTGGACTATTCCACCTGCACCCTTACTAGAAAGATAATTTACAATGTTGGAGGAACAGCAGACCTTTTACAGAGCCTGGAAGATGGGAACGATGACTCCTGCTTTTCTGAGTTCTGGTAGGATTTCCAAAGCTCCAGAGAGTCTATGGCAGTGATGGAGTTTCTTTTCTTTGAATGTCGACTTCATTTCAGAGACAAACCCCTGTTTTAATAATTTACAGTGGGAAGTAAGTTGTTAGTGACACGGTAGAGCATCCCACTGGGGGAAAGCCCTGGGAATCTGCACGGATAAGCCAGGCTAGAAGTTTCCGCAGATGTATTCCACTTGCTAGGAAATTTACTTATTTATTAATGTACTCCCTTGACCTTTCCTGCCTTTCATTTCTTCTCCACTTCCTTCCAACTGAGACAATTAGGCTATGATTTATTTTCCCTCTCAGAGTTCCTCCCCTGCACGGCACTATGATTGGCAGCAGATGCCGCTCTGGAAACCTGGTAGAAATATTTGAAAAGGCACCAGGGACTAAATCCACTTAGCCCTGTGCTTGCCACTTCATCCATTATTATTATTATTCCTATTATTTCTAACTGAACCTCCACAGATTGGCAGAGAGGGAATTATGCTAAACCTTTAACTGCGCGATTCCTCAAAAAACAGTCTCCTTTCACCTGCTCCAGTTATTGGGACTTTACTTGTGGAGTTTTCTCTTCCCATTTACTCATATAGTCTAAGAAGGTGGGGGAAAGTCTTGTGCAATCACATACAGTCTTGCGTGTATACCAGCAATCGGTGGAAGCAATTGGTCTGCACATACTTGCTTTCTGACATCATCTGTCCAAGGAGCCTGGTACTTATTTCAAGAGACAAAGGAGTCATGTGTCTTTGCACCAAGCATAAAAGATATAGGATAACATTGGAAGCCTTCTAGCGGCCTGATGGGAGGTTGATCTGAAAATTGTGATCAAATATTTTTCTCTATCATTTTTATCTGTCTTAATAGAGAAGTCCATGTGTGAAATGTATATGGCTTCTTTTTACCTGATGCATAAGTGCTCCCATGCACCTAAATTGTATCCATTACCTCCACTACCATAAAGGGGTGGAGGCTGTGCCTTTGTTTGGGGCTGCTAATGTTTTTGAACAATTTTTCAGGTAGAAATTTTAAAATGTAATCTTCCACTTTCTCCCCCTTACTTGCCTCTTCTCTTCCCTCTCTCCCTTGGTTCCTTCCTTCCTTCTTTCCTTCCTTCCTTCCTTTATTCCTTCTTTCTTTTCTTTATTCCTTCCCTCCTTCCTTCTCTCCTTCCTTATTTCCATTATTTCCTTTTTAGTTATTTTTTTTCAACCCAGTGACATATTGCAAAATCAGTTGGGTTTGTCTCTAGATTTCTGGTTATCAAATTTCTTCTCACAGCAACAACTTCCTCCAGCATTCAGTTTTTAAAGCAATGCTATTCTCTACTTCTTTCCCATATTTTCCCACAAGTATTCACTCAAAAAATACATAGGAAGCAGCAGATACTGCATGAGGATGGGAATAAAGATTGGGCAGGTCTCCATCTGTTTCCAGAGGTCTTCTAACCTTTAGGAGAAGGTATCTGAAAAACCAAAGCACACAAATGGAAAATAAGCTTAAGCATGTTTCCTCACTCGGATTTTTTTTTCTGCATTAGCACATGATGGACTCGGTAGATTATTTAACCTAAAATAAAATCCTATGTCCACATAGTTTTGCATTAAACTTCAAAATTCACATGAACTCCTAAAGCCTATCTGGTCAGAGATGCCAGATTAACAATTGCCTTTAAAAATACAATGAGGTCCCCAAAAGAAGAAGGAGGTCCCCAAAACATGACAGACTTATGTCAAAGCTCTTGAATATCTGCCCCAGGCATAACTTAAGACCCTATTGCTGAAGAAACCAGACTATCATCAAACACCACCAAGAGATCCTGCTAGATCCAGAATGGTAACCAGCTCCAAGATGGTAGCATGTGTAGCACTGGAAGGTGTTGCATGAGCTGCCAGGAGAAATTGGTCAATGATATTTGGAGAAAGCAGAGACCACTGATATACAATCTAGACAGTTGTCACAAGAATGCTGAACACACAGCTATATGGAAGAGACCAGCAAGTCAAGAAATGCTCATCTGTACAATAGTGACACTAAACCAAGAAGGATAATCAATGGTTTACTGATTGGCTAAGAAATCTGCTTAGTGACAAGGAACCCTTAACTGGAGCTGGGATCCATAGCAAAATCCTATGGGGACCAAGAACCCGGGCTCCTAAGGGAAATTCCCACTACCAGAGAGCAACAGAGAGGCTACACCCATTAGGAGCTAGCCAAAATAGTAATGTTCTCTTATTTAACCTATACTGATCTCACTCTTCGATGAAGATTCTGTTTGTATTTTTCAGAAGGCTGTGTAAGAGCTGAGGACAACTCATTTCCACCAAGACTTTGGATGATGGCTGACATCCTGGCAGGAGACTATCCACCCCAGCCTTCACACAGGGCCCAAATGAAACCTATGAGAAAGTGAGGAGACAAAAAGTAGACCAATCACCACAGCAAGTCTTGTAACCCTTGAAAGGTCAATGGAGACAGACACAAAACCAAAAGGCTGGCTAGAACCAAAATCATAAAAAACATGAAGATGGAGAAAGCAGTGACACGTTTACTTATGTCTACATTTGGACAGGTATTTAAGAACATTTACATGTTGACTTTTCCAGTGGCCCAGAAGGTTTTCTTTCTAAGGTTTAACTCTGGAGTGATGAATCCAGTTGACAGTCCCCACAACCGTGGTAGCTGTCAGAGAGAATTTAAGCACCGAACAAGGGCCTTTCCAAAATGACTAAACTATTGGTGTTCAAGGCCCTCCCAATAAGCTGGAATTAATTCCTCTTCCCAGGCTGAATAAAGTCTGTCTGGTTGTCCAGATGTTCTAGCCTCTGTCATCCATGTTCTTTGACAGCTTATTGGATTTCATTCAGTCTAGAGGCAAATGGGCTTCATGATGGAGCTTCAATCTCTAGCCATAGGCAAAATAGAGCAAAAAGGAAACCATAAAGCAACTCAAAATAGCTTAAGTCAAGAGCTGAAGGAGGCCTATAGGTACTCTAACGAGAGCCAGTCCCTCTTTAATCTGGTACAGGAAATGCATTGATCTGATCACATTGAAACCAGGACCCCCAGGTAATATTATATGGATATATCTACTGCTTATTTGTCAAAGGCACGTAAGTCAGTTTAGCATGGATGGAGCTAGAAGTATAAGAGAAGCACATAGTCCTGGAAATGTGAAGACAGGGGTGATCATACAGCCTGTCACGGAAGTCCATAAGGGAAGGGAACTCATAAGGGAAGTTGTAAGTTGAAAGGAGCAGAGAATTACATAGCATCAACCCAACAGTGGGCAACACATGCCTTACCATGATGAAGATCAAGAAAATCCAAATGAAGCCAAATGCCAAGTGATATTAGCCTCCTCTCTCTTGTCGGTCAGGGTGATCTCTGTCAAATGAATTCATTCAAGGCACACAGAGCACAGTGTGGAAGACAGGCAGAGTTTAATTTAAAATAATATAAAGCATTCAACTCTCAAGGGGAAAGAGTAGGCAATGGCCAAAGAGGTCACTGTACTGACCTGCATATTTAGATAGGCTTTATACTATCTCTTAAATTTTCAGGGAACAGACAACCTTTCAGAGGGAAATTTTCCTGTCGAGGTGACTGAAAGATCCACTTGGGGGACAATGGAATGTCTGTTCTTTAGCAGAAAGTCTGTTAGGAAATACTCTTTCTGGAAATGCAGACAGTCATGTTTCCATCCAAGGCTGGAGAAACAACTCAGATCCAATTTTTTTAAGCAATAATCACAGTCCTGCAGTTTTAGTTCCTGCTTTTATAAGTTGCTGCTTAAGAGGGGCTATTCCTCAATGACGCTTCAAGTGTGCTAATAATACCTGACTAACTATTGAGCAGCATCCGATAGACTCCTTAGGCTCCTCACAGCATATAAATAAGTTCATTCAAGCTGTTGGGATCAATAATTTCTCTATTTGGATCCAGTGACTCCCTTTCTCTTACTTAAGGACAACATTAAAAAATCTTTTCAACTGAAAAAAATATGAGTTGCAGTTCTTAGTAATTGTTTATCCAGAATGTGATGTGTTTGAATGGAATGACGCATCAGATTTGGTTGTGGTAGAATTCTTCCTCTGAGTGTGGCTTGATCAGGAAGCAGAGTAGCTGTGGTAGCCTACAGACTTCTTTGGTTAGCATCCATGCAATGAAAAAAATCACAACAATCCTAAGAAGTTAAAAATAAGTTCTTTACATGTAGCTATGTCTTTGCACAGATACCCAAAGCCATGCGCAGCATAAATTGAGAATCTGTGCATCTGTTTTATGACTAGCATATATGATTCATGCCGTATTAAAGGAACTGGTTTATTCTAACTCAAGAACATCAGCCATAAACTGTGCATCTGTCTTCTTTTTTTGTTCTTTCAAAAGGCACATGTTGTAAACAGCCCTATGAATATCTTGAGCAAAAATATATCACTTTTTTCTAGGACTATAATTTTGAAGAACATAAATGACACCACTTTAAAAGGGCCATTGTGAAGAAAGATGTGAACATGTATTTGTGAAGGGTTCAAGTGTCAGTCTATTGAAGACGTCAGGTTTAGTTAGGTACCTGAGTTCCTTTATCAATTGAACTGAAGAAACACCATTCCTTCCAGATCTGTGTCTTGAAGAAATGTATTTTCCAAGACCTCAGATGACTCGGAAGACTCTCAAGAAGTATTACAATCTCCCACAGTTAGCCCTCCATATATGTAGACCACAGAACCCACGAACAGGAAAGGCTTGAGCACACACAGGTTTGGATATCTGTATTGGGGTACTGGAACCAAAATGTTATGCATATCAAATACAACTGTCTGTGTACAGTTTCATTGGACCCTTAGTAAGATGCTGCTCAGGGTAGGTTATGTTTTTTTTTTCTAATTTCATTTTGACTCATCATTTTTGTGGTTGGTTTGCTTTGTTTGTTTACCAGTTTTGTGGTCATTCCTCCAAGAGTTCAAAATAAAATTATTTGTGATTTTCCACATCTACTTCTCTTCTGTTTATTTATACACAGTTGCTAAGAGGGATTTTCATGGTCTTCAAAGAGCCTCTAAAGAACACAGCCCCAGAAATGCAGATAATTATGTTCACATTTTGTCTTCACTGTCTCTTCTGGTGTTAGAAGAAAACCCCTAAATTCTGGGCATTGACTTTCAAAAGAGATGAAATCAGTTGTGCAAACAAACATTCCACATTCACGTCCCTTCATGCAACTCCCAGGGAGACAGGAGAAGTCCTTTCCAGCAACTATCATTTCTAATCTCAGGTGCTATTTACCATTGTTGTGTTTGATGTAAACATGAGGAGCCATCCTGATTTCCATTCAGATATTTGATCAACATATACCATTTACTCATATCTAATTCTATTCCAGGAAAAGGGCGTAAACATAGCACAGTTGTTTTCCCTTAGGGAAAATTTAAATTTAAAGAATTAAAAGAATTTAAAGGAGATAAATAGGTAAAAATACCCCCCAGACTATATTAGGCTCAGTGCTTCAGAAAAGGGGGCACAGGGCACCACGGAAGCAATGATGAGAGCATCTCTGATGCAGCAAGTGATTTCAAGAGGCTCTAGAAGGAGAAGCCAGGGCTTTTCAGATAAAGAGAGGCCAAGGATTAAGAGTGTTCAGGGGTGAGGTAGTACAGAGCACAGGCAGGCAATGCTCCATGGAGGTTGATGGATGGAGGCAGGATGGAGATAGGATGACTGTTGGCTAACACGGAGAGATGAGCATTAATGGAGACCAGTGGCTATGTAGAAATGCAGACAGAGTCTTGCCACACAGGAGTCTATGCAGATCTTAAAGCATTCCCACTCAAACATTTGTGCATGATCAACGCTAGACATGCCTGGTTAATTTCCAAATGTCTTAGCACATCTGGAAGTCTGGTGGGTGAATCTGCCAGAAGCACATTCCTATGAGGATGGGATAGAACAACATTAAATGAAACACCATCAAAGGAGGCAGGACCAGGTGTCAGAGGCCTGGCCATTGAAGATTCTGAACATGGCTTGGAATCCAATGGTCTGATGTGTCTTAATCCTGACCTTGAGGATCTAGATCAAGTCTTGCAATGAGAAAGGATGGTGATGGGGTTGGGGGCAGGCAGTGCATAAAGTAAAAATAATGATACTTTTGTATTTTCTTTTTTTAAAATAATTTTCAAGCAGAGAGAGAGAGAGAGAGAGAGAGAGAGAGAGAGAGAGAGAGAGAGAAATCCCGGGGCCACCACCTTGTGGGTCTGGCTTATGTGGGTCCTGGGGAATTGAACCCAGGGGGCCTTAGGCACTGGAGGCAAGTGCCTTAACTGCTGAGCCATTTCTCCAG
Source organism: Zapus hudsonius (assembly GCA_004024765.1). Lineage (NCBI taxonomy): Eukaryota > Metazoa > Chordata > Mammalia > Rodentia > Dipodidae > Zapus > Zapus hudsonius. The sequence goes on from PVHP010024807.1 coordinate 17,807, forward strand.
CCCGATACTTTTGTATTTTAAAATATATTTTATTTGAAAAGGAGGAAGGGAAGAAGGGAGGGAGAGAGAGAAAGAGAGAGAATGTAAAATTAACTCCAGATACACACATGCCACTTTGTGCATCTGGCTTTACATCAGTACTATGGAATTGAACCCAGACTGTCAAGCTTTGCAAGCAAGTGTCTTTGACTGCTAGCCATCTCCCCAGCCAAATGTTACTTTTATAAAATATCAGGACATAGACACCTCTGCTTACTACCCTCCCTGAATGAATGCCAAGATGGGCATGCTACAACCTTCTTCAACTTGGCCACAGTATGTGAAATATAATGAGATCTTAAGGACTAGAGGGAAATGATGGTGTTGCCCATGCAGGCTGCAGGGACAAAATCAGGGAAGGGACCAATGTCTCCAAGAGCATAAGTAGTGACCAGGACAATAATATCCCCAGGTGAACCACTTCCTGGGACAAAGGACTGAAGGAATAGTCATACCAGATTAGTACTAAAGAAAGACAGTAGATCACACACTGGATAAATGTTAACATACCTCATCTGGACTCAAACATGAAGCTGGAAGAATTTTGAGTTGCAACATAATTGTACTCTTTGAACCCATCCTCCTGTAAGGTACTTAGTAGATAATAAATGTGCCCTAAATTGAATTTACCATCAAACATACTACAGTGAGATATCAATCAAATATGAAGAGGCAAAACTTGAGAATTCTGTGCCCTAGACAGAATATGAATTTTTAAGCTTCTCTCTTTTAAGTGGAAGGAGATAGTAACCTAGAGGCTGCCACATAATTTTCCCTTCAAGGACGCTTTATGATATGACAGGCTCATCTAACTTACTGGGATTTGGTACATCGTTGTTTTTCTTTCACTTTTTATCCACAATCTATCAATGACACTTTGTGCTACCCTGGGCAATAAGGAGAAATCCTCCAGAACCTCTGTAGGGAAAACCACTCACCCTCCTTCCCCTGTGACTTCGAAGTTGTCTAGCTATGTCAGCAGAGACTCTCCCCAGAGACTTCTATCTCACTCCAAACCCAGCTTAGAACAAGGAGCGCTTGGCTAACAAGCTCGGTGCCCCCAGGTGCATCCTAATGCTGGTAGCGAGTCCTTGATTCAGACCTGTCACAAAGTGGTGAGAACGACAAGAGGAAGAAGCAGAGAGGCCAGCTAATGGTCTCCAAATAATTTCTCCAGATGTACCACATGTTTTGGCCCACCCCAGGCTGTCATCAACACTTCAAGATTTAATGTTTTATTTCCTGGTTTCTTCTTGCCTGCCATAGAAATTAAACTAAAATTCCCTCTTTGTAGAAAGTATCAGACACATTTCCTTCTTTTCATTTTAACTTGTGCTCTAACCTGTGAGCATCTTAAGAAAGTTTCCTTGGTGGGGTGCATGTTAATATCACCAGGGGAAATTGACAGGTGGTTATTGTCACATACTGTCACTCATGACCTTGCATCCTGGTGAGTGGTACACTTGATGGTTTTTACTTCTTTGCTTTATCTCTTTCCTATACTTCCCTGACCTAGTAAAGAAGATAGCACTCAAATTTTGAACAGTTTAAAAGGACAGGAGGCAACAGGAATTTCAAACTCGCCCACAGTATCACAGATGATGTCCTTCATTCTAAGATGCTCAAATGATCCTTCCCACAATTCCATGCTATTTTCTTATCTCTTATTCTCTCTAAGGCTATCAGCCCCAGGATTCTATCAATCAGCTGCAAGGCAGGGAGAAGAGTGAGGAAGTAATTTGAATATCAAGAAAGACAAATTATGTCTGAATGGAATTGACAGGGAAGAGCTATTGAGAGATAAATGATTTTTAAGAGAATTCATGAATTTGACTTTTATAGTTCCCAGTTGTGATATTCCAGGGGGTCATGGTGTAAAATATAAGAAGTAAAAGAAACTGTATTAGTTACTTTTCACGTTGTTGAGACAAAATACCTGACAAAGGCAACCTAAGGAGAGAAGGGTTTATTTTGGCTTACAGTCAGAGGGTAGAGTCCATGAAGGCTGGGAAGGAGGCATGGCTGTAACTGCTCGAAGGCATGTGAGGGTGATGGTACAGTTTCCTTTCTCATCTTTTCCTTATTTTACACTCTGGTCCCCCAGCTTCTTGAGAGGATGCTGCCTGCATTTAAACTGCCCAGTTCTACCTGCCAGGTAATAGCTTTACAAACACACTCCAAGGTGTGGTCCCCAGGTGATTCTAAATCATCAAGTTGGCAATGAAAGTGAACCATCCCAAAAGGTTATTTATTTTTTTTCTGGCAGGGCTTCCTGTACTATGTGCAACTTTTGGTTTAGTTACTAGTTACTAGTGGATAAAGTTTAGAAACTTTGATCCCATGATGCAATTTGAGCTCTGTACAGGTAAACCTATGCTATGCTACAAAGTATAGACCTCAGACAGCTAATAAATTCTGGAAGAGCAGACCTTCCATATGGTAAGCTTTATGAGAGAGCAGCTATAATTTAAAGTAAAAATATCAGCTACCTGTTTAAATGACCTTGTGTCTAACGCAGATAGTGATAGAACTGTCCACATTTTTCTAAATTTTCCTACAACTGTAGAGCGATTTTTTTTTTGCACTTCTGCAAATGAAAAGAGATGAATAGACAGGTTAAGTCACTTGGTCACAGCACCGAATTGAGGGAGGTTCGGAGCTCTGCATTGCTGTCTTTGGCACTTTCCCTGCCATTGGGATGAAGATAGATAGGAACATGTCCTTTGATAAATGAGATAAATTATTTTCCTTTCAAACAATATGTTAAAAGTCAAGTGCTGATTAAACCTGTTTTTTCCTAGGTGCATGATGGTAAGGTGTTGATGGTATCTGTGGTGGTTGATAACGTGTCAATTTGACTATCTTTTAGATACTAAGAGCCCTTGTAAACCTTTAGTCCTGAGTTTGGTTGAAGGGGTTTCCAGAGAAGATTGACATATGTGTCAGTGGATAGGATGGAAGCCTTGTCTCAATGTGGGTGAGTACGAGCCTATCAGCTGAGGATGCAGACTGCACCAGAGGGGATAAAAAGATTTCTTCTCTCTACTAGAACTGAAATATACCCTCTTCTGCTGCCGTTGCATGCCAGAGCCCCAGGATCTTAGACCTCAGCACTGGAGGACTTATACCAGAGTCTGTATTCCCTGACTTCTGAAGCCTTTTGCCTCAGACTAATAGACTTATAGCATCAGCTTCCTTAGTTCTGATACTTTTGGGGTTGGCCTAGGCCATGGTCCTGGCACACAGGTTCTCTAGCTTGCCGACAGTCTATCATGGGAGTTCCTCTACTAAATCCTCATCTGACTATTTCTCTTCTATCATCTCGTGACCTATTGATTTCTAATCATCTATCTTCTACTTACTTATGTATTGCCTATCATCTACCCTCTACTTACCTGTTACATATCAACCCTCTACTTACCTGTTACATATCATCTATTAACTATGTATCTATCATCTATCTATCTATCTCTCTATCTATCTATCTATCTCTCTCTATCTATCTCTCTCTCTCTATCTATCTATCATCTATCATCTATCTACCTAATATAGCCTTCGTGTTCTGTCTGTAGAACCTAGACCATTTCAGTATCTGTGGATGGGATCTTTGGCCATTTCTACTCATGATATAAAGCATTCTAATGTAGAGAAAAACATCAGAAACACTTAATAATCTATCATTGGGAAAAATAATCTATCCCATGCTTAGAGATCTAGAAATAGAGAAAAGATCATTTGCTTTTGGACAAGGAAAAGATTTGGGTAGACTCTTATCAGATGGGACAGTTTGACTTTGACTAGAAAATTCAATTCTATAATGTGTCATGCACATAGAAAGAGAGTTGTCAGACATGTGGAAACTCAATGGGGTCAGTCAACATGTGTCTACAGTTTCTCCCATGTGGCCCTTGACATGGCTTCTTGTCTCAGGATGGCAGCTAAGTTCTGAGAAGGAAGTCTGCAGAGAGACAGAGAGAGATCCAAAGAAGAAAGCACAATGAGCAGACATTGGCCCAGTCTCTGCTTACTTTGCATTTGTGTCACACTCAAGCTCTTTGCACTGCCAGGTTCCTAGTGAGGTAAGAAAAACTACACAAAAGGTGAGTACCTAAAAGTCCAGCTTCTTAGGAGGCCATGAAAGTACCAATCTATCCCCAACAGCACAAGGAAAGAAAGACATTGATCAGAATAGAGGCTCTTATCAGTGCTACCTCTGCAAATTTGAGAGTTTCTGTGCCTTTCCTATGTCCACTCCTCATTGGAAAGATAAGCTTAGCAAAACTATCTGATGCCTTTGGATCATTACAATAGCTCCCACCTGTACATGAGATTAAAGCATTCATCTCTTTAAGGATCCAGGGATCATAGGAAAAGCATCATGGCTTAAAGACTGTTTAACCTGAAGACTCAGGAGTTGGTAAGAGTGACCAATCTCATCCATCCATCCTGCAGAACCCTCAGGTAACAACTTTGCATTTTCTTATGAGTAGAAATCAAGAATTATTTTTCAAACAGTGTGAGGGATGTTGACTAGAAAGTGGGCTGGTGATGAGGGAGCACCTTGTGGTTTGCAAAGGACTGTGGTCTGGGAGCGAAGGACGACAGGGTATGAATCACACTCAATGGCTGAGTGAATGCACATCCCCAACAACTCTGGCACAGCGGGCCTGGGCTCCTGCTAAAGTCTTTAGCTACAAAGTGCTCCTCACAGAGCCTGGTATCACTGTGGATACTCAATAAATGGTGCCTTTTTATACTTGAAATAACTAATAAAGCAAAACAAAAGCACCAAAATCAAGAAAGATCACCAGTTACCTATATGTACATTTTCTTGTCCTTGGTTCAGGGTTTCAGCTCATCAGCTCTGAGATCTATTGTATATTTTAGCTTTTTTATTCCTCTCAGGGAGAAAATACATCATATCGGATAAGGTTTATTCAGCATGAACATTCAGTAGGAATATTTTAGGAATGTTAGCTGACTATAGTAGTTGTTAAAGGTTCTACAAATGGCCAGATAATAAGCATTTTAGGTTTCAAGAAATATTACAACTCCAATGCAACTATGAGATGTTGCCAGTGTAAATGCAAAAGCAGCTGTAGATAATGTGTGACATCACTGAGTGACAAGGTTGAGTAAAAGAAGGTCTGGCATACCGGGACCATGGTCACTTGGTAACTGCCTGCAAGTCAGTGCCACATGGTAAATCTAGGGATCCTTGAATGACTGCATATTTTGAATAAATTTCACTCTACATAATCTAATAGACAGAAAAGATAGACAATGTTTCCCATGTTCTCAGAATGTTACCCGCTTTGTTGTGTATTAAATTGGGAAACTGTGTACGTTTCATTATCAATAGTGTCTATTACTAGCGAGGCATACTCAGAAGGCATATGTAGAGGGATCACCATGAATTTGAGGTCACTCTGAGACTACATAATGAATTGTAGGTCAGTCTGTGCTAGAGCAAGTCCTTACTCAACTACTCCTTCTCCCTGGAGGTTTGTGATGTAGATGATAATCATTTGCTAGATAAAAGTTGACATGGTAGAGATGATATATTCTAAATCCAACAAGTGATTACTATTGGCCTCTTTTCATAAAGCATTATAAGAAATAGACAAACAGAAAAGGCAGGTAGGCAGGAGGAAGAGTAAAACTCCCCCTCATTCCGTCATTGGATATTGGCAAAGATGACGGAGCAGGGAGGAAATAGAGGGTGTCATAATCTCTTCTCATTGAAGGCATGCTGAGAAAGGGGGGCTACTTTCTATGAATAAAGATCAGTATGGGCTGCCCAGGGCAGAGAAACAGAAAAATTCACTGATTGATTGTGAGTTGGGGCTATTTTGTAGCAAATGCCTAGGCAATGACTTATTTAACACTAGAGGAAAGAGCATGCCCTTAAAGGAGGTGCTTCTTTAGCATTCCATTTTACATTGTTAAGTATCAGTTGCACCAAGGCGACTTCAAACTTCAGTGGAATAAATAAAATAGAGGCACATTTTCTCTCACTTCAACCCGAGTCCACAGGTGATCCATTTAGAGATGATGAGATGGCTTTTGTCCTCAAACTGTTGCTTGTAAGTCAGAATCCAAGGGCTACTCTGCCCTTCTCCATTCATGTCAAAGAGAAGGGAGGGAGGAGCAAGTGAAAAGAAAGTCAGATCTCTAAAGGGACAGATCCCCCAAATATACAGTTTCATTTTTCACTGGTGAGCTGCCCTCAGGGATTCCTAATTGCTCAAGTTAAGGCTGCCATCTGTTTCCTTTTCTCCATTCTGTCTGCTTACATTACTCTTTTTTAAATATATATTTATTTATTTATATAGTATATATAAATATATACATATATACATATATATATATATAGTTTATTTGCAAGGGGAGAGAGAGAAAAGAGAGAGAGAGAGAAAGAGGAGAATGGGTACACCAGGGCCTCTAGCCCCTGCAAACAAATTCCAGATACATGTGCCACTTTGTGCATCTGGCTTTATGTGGGTTCTGGGGAATAGAACCTGGGTCTTTAAGCTTTGCAGGCAAGTGCCTTAACCACTGTGCTATCTCTCCAGCCCTACATTATTCTTTCAAAGTTGAATTCAATGTTATAAATATATTTAGGAAAATCCATAATTTTCATTAACTATGAAATTCCTACAACTGATATATATGGCAAGAGTAAACATTGAGCTTTATATATGTGAGAAGGAACTCTGTGTAGGGGGTAAGATGTTGGTCAGAGTTTTTTTTGGTAGCAGAATCTGGTCTTACTTTGAGAGAGGAAACAAACTTGGTGCTTTGGCTTGTTAGTATTAGCACCTCCAGGGCTCTCAGAGAAGCCATAGCAGTGTGATCACCTGGTCTTATAATAGCTTGTATTCCTCAGCATGAGACCACTTCATGTATGTAGGTTGAGAATACATGTGGTGTGTTATGGTAGTCAGTCTCCAGAGCAGTTTCTAGTTGTTTCTGTCCTTTCAAATGCCACTCCACGTGAAGCAGACCCTTCTCTACATGATAGCCATAAGTAATTGTCTTTTATATGTTGTTGACAAGCATGTCTCATTCTTCTCGTGGAGAGCTCCTGGACAGTAGGAAGCATTTTCATATTTTTATTTCTTTAATTTTTTTTTGTGTGTGTGCCTGTAGGTGTGCACATGTGTAAGCATGCATGTTTAGGGCATAGGACAAGCTCAGGTGTCATTTCTCAGGAATACCATCTAACTTCTTTTCCATTGACCTAGAACTCACCAATTAGAATAAACTAGTTGGCCAGAAAGCCCAAGGGATCCTCCTGTCTCCTTTGCCCCAGCACTGGGATGATAAGCACATGCCACCATATCCAGTATTTTTATGTGGATTCCAGGGATCAAACTCAGGTCCTCATGCTTTCGAGGCAAGCACTTGGCTGACTGAGCCATCTCCTCAGTCCCATTTCTTGTTTTTAATATGCACAGATTTCACGGGCCTGGCCCTGAGTCAGTGCTGTCTATAGATTCAACAGTGCACAGTGGGATCCGAGACTTCATAACCACTGTTTATTCTCTATATTAATCCAATGCAGGTCTTATTTTACTTAAAAATTAACTCATTTTTCAAACTGGTAGACCAACCCACAGCCTCCAAAATCTATTAATATGTATAATAGGCAGAATATTGATCCTCACAGTTATCCATACCCCTATGTGTGGGATTTGTAGTGACCCTAGCATGACAAAGAGCAGGTAAGATCAAACTAAGATTACTCTGTAATTGATTTTAACATAGGAAATTTACTGGATGTTCCTGCTAGCACAATAATCTAAGAATCACAGGAGATCTTAACTGTGGAAGAAAGAAAGAATAAGAGGAAGAACCAGAGAGATAACAGTATATGAAAGGACTCAGTCCAACACTGCAGACATGGAAGATAGAATAAGGATGCCACAGCTAAGGAATGCCGGTGGGTTTTTAAGGATGATGAAGAGAGGATGTGCGTTCCACCCTGAGCCTCTAGCACGGTCAATGCTCTGTGAAAACCTTCTTTTTAATGTAATGAGTCCCACTTGAACTTCTCATTTCCAGAATTGCAATATAATAAATTGGTGTTCTTTCAAACCTTGTTTGTAAATATCAGCAACAGAAATCTGGAAAGAACACTAGAAGCCTGTGAAAGATAAGCCCTTTGCCACCTATGAATTAGACTTCAAAACTACCTCGGAGTTAAACTTTTTCATTTAACAATGCATTATT
>PVHP010024808.1:0-26058 GCA_004024765.1 Zapus hudsonius
ATATAACTTTAGCGGATGCTATAACATTCACATTTAAGATAATTTACTTACTAAAGCATACAATTTTATTGAGCAGTTTAGTATTTAAGTTTTTAATGCACTCCTTTGAAAAACCACGTTATGGTGAGTTTCCTTTTTGAGCAGTCATTGCAGGCAAGACCTTATCATTGGTTGAGTTTAGGATAGGTTAAAATAAGCTTGGTTAAAATAATGATTTGTTTCACAACAAATGGTGCCTTAGATAATATCGATGGCATAGATATGACACACAATAACATAATATGTAAAAATCAAATGAAATGGTGAAGTACTTTATTTTCCTTGTTGTGAGGAAAGTGAAAGAGAAAGCTCACCTGACTTTGAACTCAAACAGACAGAGACTTTTTATTGAGCACAGCGAGGGGCAACTCTGAGAGGAAGTAAGGAAAGCCAGGGCTTATAAGGTACAGACTATGGAAAAACAGGTAGGAGTGGGGTTCAGGAAACATTTATGACTGTTCTCAGAAGTGAGGGATACGGTTCGGTGAGTTGATTTCAGCGGCAGAATGCCCCAACAAGTCCTTTGAAATTTGAAGGTTTGTTAAGGGTTGGGATAAGGCTAATGGCTTTCCTTTCCTTGACAGGGACTGATGGTGCATGGACTGGAAGAGGCTGTTTATGCTTCAGAGTTAAAGAAAGTTTAACTCTTCAGTTGTGACCTGTTATTAATCAATGATCCCATACTGTTTACTTGCATTAATCTTTAAGTTTTATGTTAAATTTTAAAGTATTAGTTTTATCATTCTATAAAATTATAGGCAAATGGAATTTATATGAGGGTTTCAGGTTTTCACTTAATTAGTCTTATGAAATAATCCAAATCAGTTCAGGAGGATCCATGGGAGTTTTCAGTTAATAAGGGGTCAGGATTAAGAAATACTTTCTTGGGAAGAAACTTTAGTGGTGGGATTTCAGACATCCCCATTGGGGCTGATTTAGGATGGGGAGAACTTTACCTCTCCAGTAATTCTCCAGAGTTTCACTTATTTCTTGATGGTAAATTGAGGCTTTCTGTTTTTCTGCCAGAGAAATAAAATGTGTCTTTGGAAGCAGTAAAACTTAAGGTACTCTATTTGCAAAGCGTACAATTTTATGGTGCAGTAAACATTTGAGCACTTAGCTATTATGCGATGCATAAAGATGGCCACTCATGGAGCCTCCTCTTGCTCTACTGTAAAGGGAATTCAAGCCACATCATCTAAGTGCCTTCAAGAAGTTTCATCATTTCCTACATTCTGCAATGTACATAGAGAACTTCTCTACTCTTGTTTTTTAGCTGAGAGATAATGTAAAATATCACCTGCTTATCATTCACTCAAGAAAAATTCCTACTATGCCAAAGTCTGGGCTGACCACAATGATTTGATCATGCCCACAGCAAAGCCTAAAGAAGCTCACATTCTAGTACAAAAAGTCAGCTCTAGAAGGGGTTGTGTGATGGTTAGGTTTTGTTGTCAACTTGACCTTTTCAGTAATAGTGGGTGGTTCTTTAAGGTTGTTTACAGGAAGGCAGCCCTCTCAGTAAGGGCAGTGTGTAGGGAAGCTCAGGGGAGCTAAAAACAGACATCTCTTCCTGGGAGGGTGCTTCAGGAAAATATTCTAGAGACTAAGGGGATAAATGAGTCTAGAAAGGATTGCAAGACCCCACCCTAAAACCACATAAAGGGGAAGAAAATCTCCTCTCTCCCCCCTCTGCCTGTTTCGTTGCTGTGTGTATGGTGCTGGTGATGGGTTTCTCTCTCTGCTTGGACCTGTGAAAGGGGGACAGCCTTTTTCACCATTATGGAAATTCCCCTGGATCTGTAGCTTCAATAAATACTTTCCTCCCACAAGTGTGCATGGTTTGGAGATTCATCTCAGAAATGTGTGGCTAAGTATGACAGGTTGTAAAATGAGAAATGAGATGTATAGACCAGTGAATGGCACAAGATACAAGGAGGCAACCAAAAAGGGATTGTATACTCATTTGCCGCCTGTAGGGGAGAGAAGCTGGGAGAAAGAAATACCCAGTTTAAACCATATGGACAAGGAGAACAGAATGGAAACAGGGGGTTGCTGAGTAACCACACTGTATTAGCTACTTTCAGATTGACTGTGACCAAAATTACCTGATACAAACAATTTAAGGGAGGCAATGTTACTTTTGCTCATAGTTTCAGAGTTTTTCTGTCCACTATAGTAGGGAAAGCAGTGGTCGAGCAGCCCCACCTGTGATAGCTGGAGTGTGTGGAGGAGCTATTATTCATATTCTGACACACCAGGAAGTAGAGACAGTGAGATTGGAACCTTCCCCTAATAACCCACTTCTACCAACCAGGCTACTCCTTCTAAAGATTTCAGTTTCCTAAAACAGTGCACCACTATGAAAGAAACACCAAAAACATGATCCCAGTGGTGTGTGGCTATGACAGATTTGGTATGAGGAGTGAGGTGATAGTGCTGAGATAAATCTGATCTTCTGGATTTTGGTCTTCTGGAACCTGTGGGCTGGAGGAATGGACATGGACGTAGTACTTGCAATGAAAGATGTCTTCCAGAGTGGTAAGCCAAGTTTCATGGACTATTCTGGTGAGAATTTGAAAATACTAAGTGCAGAGAGCATTTGGAGTCTTAGATTATGAACTTTCTAAGGGGAAGGAGAGACTGAAGAAAACATTATGGGAATGGCATAACTGGAATAAGGGATGGCTGTGTTTTGCTGCTCATGCCCAGAAAGTTTGATCAAGGTTGAATTTGAGTAATGGACTGATGTGTTTTGCTAGTGATATGGAACTGAGAATTTAAGATTTAAGGTTGTAAAAAACTAAAAGAAAGTTTAATTTACTGGCATAGACTGGCTTTAGTTTACTGAAGCTGCTATTATCAACACATTAACAATCCTAAATAAGATAGCCCAACAGCTTATATTAAAACAATAGAAAGGATGCCTGAGGTGTTTACACACAGGAAGGACTAAATGATAAACTGTGGAAACTCTTTTGGACAGAAATAGCTAAAAGGAAGAACCAGCTCTTCAAAGTCATGATTTCTTTGATTTCTTTCGGCCCTGAATTAACAACATGGCTGTGCCTTGCATACCTGCTATAGCTTTTGGAAGCATGAGAAATGTATGTGTGGAGTAGGTCATGAAGCACGCATGGTTCTAAGAGCCACTGCTGAGATGCGGTATATGGAACAGAGTGTGAAGTCCCTGATTGGCAAGTGAAGCCATTGGAAGATGGACAATTGTTTGCAATAGAGACCTGAAGATGTTTTGGATTTACCAGGACAATCAAGGGCTATGATGGAGTGGTGCTCATTTGAGATGGAAGTTTTCCCCAGCTACTCAGCCAAGATGGACAAAATGGAAAATCCAGAGACTGTCGGTCACTGGTTATGATATTGGACTTGAACTACAGATGTTTGATATTTGCTTAATGATTTTGAATTTGCATTGGTTCAGCCTCTCCTTTTTCTGCCTCATAGCCATTGGAAATGTTTACTCTGTGACATTATATGTTAAAATGTTTTGATTTTACAGAACTCACATTTAAGGTAGTTTGTCTTGTGTTGGGGGGAGATTATGCATTTCCATTTGTATGTGGGGTAGTTATATCATGTTAGGCTACTGTCTTTGATTGGAAATTAAATATGATGTAAGGAGATATGGTTTGATGTCAAGTTGACAAGTGGTGAACTTGTGATGATAAGGTTTTATTGTCAACTTGATATTTTTAATTATCTTGAGTGGGTCTCTGAGAATGATCATAGGAAGGAAGCCTTGCAGTAGGGGCAGGATGTAAGGAAACTCGGGGGAACTAGAAATGAAAATCTCTTCCTGGGATGGAAGGAAGGAACTTCCAGAGACTCAGGAAGTCAACAAGTGTGGGAAAGGGTTGCAAGACCCTGCCCTAAGGATATACAAAGGTAAGAATATTTCTCTCCCTTTGCCCCCTGCCAGTTGTGTTAATGAGTGGTGTTGGTGATGACTTCTTCCTCTATCTATCTATCTATTTATCTATCTATCTATCTATCTATCTATCTTTCTATCTATCTATCTATCAATTTATCTCTATCTCTCTCTACTGTGACCTGTAAAAGGGGACTAAACTTCTTCACCATTATGAATATGTAGCTTCAATAAGAAAGATTCTAGTATGTCCATATATAAAAAATATATTTAACAGGAGATTACTGATCTATACTATTATAAACAAGCTTATTTTTAAGAATATATATGGCATGGCTACCTGGTGAATGTAACATGTAAACTTTATGAGACTATGAAAAGATGTCTCAAACTAAACCATGTTCCTTTCATGACAAATGTTCTTACACAAAATGCTCAAAAACTCTTGGTAAATCCAGAGTCACAATACCCAAATGCAAGAAAGAAATCATTTCCCACTGAGGATCCCAAGCTGAGGGAGAATTAGCCACAAGACTGTTATAAATTTCTTTCCTTTTCACGGCTTGGATTTCATGTTTATATCTTAAGTTCAAAGTGTAATTGACTATAACATAGGACTATCTAAAATGATCTAATAATGACTATATGTATATTTGATATTTTATTCAGAATTGTTTTTGAAGCAATAATGAACAAAAATAATTTTGCCTTTTTAAAAAGAATATTATTTTAAAAGATGGAGAAATGGCAAAAATAAGTAACTCTGCCTGGCATAGTAACATAAACCTACAATTCCAATGTTTGGGAGACTGAAGCAGGATGATTATATGTTTAAGTCCAGCCTAGACTACATAGTAAAACATAATCTCAAAATATAGATAGATGATAGATAGATAGATAGATAGATAGATAGATAGATAGATTTTTATTTCTAGGACATATAAATCAAATTATGCATTTAATCATATTATTATTAGATGAATTTATTTTTGATAAGATTGTTAAATCTAAAATTAAAAACATAGGGGTATGTGATTTTAGTAATTTGGAAAACTAAATTAGAATTTTCCTTTAAAAGATCCAGGAGAAATGGTGTATAACTGTTATCATGGCACTCGAGAAGTGGAAGTAGAAGGATTTGAAGTTCAAGGTCATCCTCATTGATACAAGAAAACTGAGGCCAGGATGGGCTACATGAAACACTATATTTGAAAAAGAAAAGATTCTTCTTTCACAAGAACTTTTTTTCTCTTTAAAATATACTTTAAAATACAATACTAGTACCTTAAGGAAACTCTAAGACCCCAAGACGGCAGAAATACAAAGAATAGGAATTATTTGATGAACTGATTCAGGTTGCCCCGTGAGATAGGGATGAGGGGGCTGGCATTATTGCTTGAACATTCTGTGCTCAAGAGAGATGGCCCCATTACAAAACAAAATCAGCCAAGCAAGGAGGTCCATGTCTGTAATCCCAACACCTGGGAAGTTTAGGTCAGACAATGGCTGAACATGGCAAAATGGCCTGGAATATGTCATAAATTCAAAGCTACCCTGCACTTGAGTATGAGATCTTGTCTAGAAACAATAAAGTTCAATAAAGTTGACCAGTTCTAGCTAAGAAAGCAAGTGCATACTTTTTATATTACACACCTCCCACAATCCCTGCACAGAAACCGTGCAATAGGGTTCTGAGTGAAGAAAGTTGCTCTAACAATTCTTGGCCTTTCACCTGAGGTTCTCAGAAATTTGAGGCCCAAATTTACACACACATAAAGAAAAGATTAAGTGGGATTTTTGAGTTTTGGATGATGTGTAAATCAACCAAACCACTAGAACAGGCAAAGGAAGCTGAATAATTATTTCATGGTGCATGAATAGAGATGAGCTCTGTGGCATATTGGCTTTAAGTTAAAACCTCCACGTATGTTTTATTTTTCATTCATTTGCATGTATTTCTATCTTTAAAATTAGATATAGGTAGGAAGATGAGCAATTAGAAAGGAAGAAAACCAACCAATGGACAATGTGATCACATTTCAACAACTCAAATCAACTATGAATTGTTGTTTAATCCTCTAATCATAAATAATTCACAAAGACATTTTGACTCTCATGAGTTCATAAACAGAGTGCAAATCACCCAAGCTCAAGTAATTTGCAGCTTTTAAGCCAAAGCCCTGCCTAGCTAGGGAGTAGCCTTCGGAATTAACCAGTACAAAATCCTGATTAAACAACTAATTGGCTTTTCTACTAAAGGAAAGAAAAACAAAGTACATTTCTTTACCTCAAGACACAGGATCATAAAAACAGAGGTTTTCAGAAATACCTCAGAAAAGATGTCTAAATCACTGGCAATAAAATTCAACAAGGTAAATCCTGTAGAAGGAAGCAAAGAGAATGAACCATGTTCTCTTCGGAGCAATCAGTCTCAGACAGCCACAACCCAGGTATGTTCTTTACATTCCTAAATCAACCTTGATTCAAATCCTTTCGGGTTTGATCATGGACCCTAATGAGCTTTGTAATGTATAAAATTACTTAGCAGTTTTAGCTGGTACAGTCTGGGTTGGGTGCTATGTAGGTCACATCCTCATCATATATGTATTCTGTATAAATGTATGCTTTAAAAGAAAATTAAATGTTTAAGAGACAGTATTTGGAATTTGGAAAAGATAAGTCAGACTTTTCACTGCTAATCATTTTTTGTACAGAGCATTCCAAAATACAAATAAATCATTCTCTTAAAGAATTTAATAGTTTACAGCACTTACTATGCACCTTTCCAAGCACTTCTGGGTGTGATACAAGTCATGGGCCTTTTCTAACTTGCTGTATATATGCAGCTAACAAGTGGCGGAACCTGGACTAGACCCTGGTTCTATCAGCATTATACTTGAAATCTAACTTACAGGCTGCATGGCTGCAGAGTAAAGGGGGCTAATTTAATCAACCATTCCAGATGGCTTGCCTGTGGGAGAAAGGGATGTTGGAGAGAAAGCAAAGAGGTAGCTGCTTACAGCATTGTGGTTCCTTTTGAAGCAGACACTAAAGGAGTGTTCAACCAGACCCAGGCAGATCAACTCCTAGGTATACCCAGTGGTCTGATAGCCATGATTTTAGGTATTAATCCTGAAGGCTACTGGAACTTGCAGCTGTTCTGAATATATGTGCGGAACAGGTAATATGGGTTTTTTCCAAACATTTTCTCTTAAATATGCTAAATGTTACAAAATACAAAATGTTAAAATATCATTTTTCTCCCACAAAAAAATCTTTTTCAATGGCATTTAAACAAATAAAAAATAGTTTGAGTTATATAAGAAAATATCTAAGAATGAAAAAAATCTATTTATGTTGTACTTTTAAAGTGTCATTTAGACAATTGCCATGATGGACACCTCCTGGCCAAAAGCAGGTGAACAAGAGCAGCAGGAGAATGTGTCAAACACAGGCAAGGGAAAGCTGGCGAGAAGCCCACCCCCAACAATACAATGCCTCTAGGAGGCTCTAATTCCCAAGTTGCCACCAGCTGAGGACCTAGCATTCGGAACTCATAAGTTTATGGGGGACAACTGAATCAAACTACCACACCCATTTAGGATAAGCATTTTTAGTAAATCACAGAAAATGTTCAACATTAACTAATATATTGATAAACTCATGAAATGTATTGATTTTACATCCAATCTGAATTTATCTAAATACAATCTGTCTTTTGTCTCTCAAAGGGAAAAAACAGTGAAAATAAATCTCTCAAAACCAAGAGGACTCCAGTCGTGTTTGAACAGTCACATACCAAAGAACAAGGTCAGAATATAATTTATAGAAAAAAAACTTAAAATATGCTTTTAAATGTGGTGCTTGATAAAATGTTCATCCTTAACTAGGCAAATTATCCTGAGTCGCAGTGAGACCATTTGAAGAAATGGATATTTGCAGATGCATCATGTCTGCATTCAATCACACATTTGTCCGTTCTCTCCTTGCTCTTTCATCACTTATCATGGGATAGGTACCATTCCATGGCCTGCAGACCAAGTGTGTGCTGATGTGAAACGTACGTTCTAGAAAACAATTAAAGAGCATCATGAACAGTGTAATTCCAGACAGCGATGACTTATTAAGACAATTAAACAGATGTGTCTTGCATATGTTTTAAAGGCTCAGTGCCCACATCTCAGCAACTCCCCCTCTAAACTCTCTCAGCTGGAAACTGCATCTGCCCAGGCCTGCCCCCCTGAACTCCACATGGGGGATTTTGGATCCAGATCAGGCCAATTACTTTTTTAAAGACTCTGTCCAGTATTATCTAACTGACAAAAACAATCATGATTAAAATGGAACTCCTTATTTATCTCTTCAAATCAGCATCCTCTCTTTTCACTTCTCTTCAATTGCTATCATTTTTGTCTCCCAAATCAAAAACTCTCCCCTATTTTATTCCTCTACCAAGGAGTCCTATTAAAAAAAATTACCAAACTTCCTTTAGTAATCACATTCAAACTTGCTTTCTTGCAATCCAGCAATGCCACACCTCCATTACTCTCAGGCTATTCTATTAGGGCTCTATTTCATTAGGGCTCTATTTCACTCAGTCTCTCCTCTCTTCCCTCCAGACCAAATACTATCAGCATATTGCTTTCTGTTAATGACAATTCTGATCTCACAATTTGGCTCAAGAAACTTAACTGCTTCTATTTTGCCTGCAGGACAAAACATCAATGTCTTCACTTGACTTTCTGAGTCCTATGTGGTCTATTCCCAGCTCCTCTTTCCACCACTTTTCTCCTAGTTCACTCAAGCATGAAAGACACATGCTAAACAAAAAAGCACAAAAATAATAGGGGAATCACTAGAAGAAAATTACCATCATTAAATGTAAAAGCATAAAATTATTGCCACAAAACCAGAAAAAAATGTTTTTCTATTAGGCAACTTTTTTATTGATATTTAATGCCTTTGTATTAAAACAAATATTTTAACTGAGGCACAACTCAGTTTATATAAGCCAATAGTTTCCATCTCTAAGAAGGAAAAAAGTAAGAAAAACATGACAATTATAGGCAAGATTGTAGATATAGAATGAATTCCTGAGCTGGGAGTAGAGCTCAATGGTAGAGTACTCACCTAGCATGTGCAACACCCTATGTTCACTCCTTACAATTAAAAAATTAATTTTTTAAAAAATTTTAAAAAATTTTAAATTTTTAAAAATCTTTTTTAAAAAAGAGAAATCACAAGAAATTTATAAATAGATTTCTCTCAAGAAATATTCCCATAGAAAAAAGCAGTATTCAAAATAAATGGCCCTACTCTCATTATATGCCTGCTCTGATTTAAGATGAACTGACCTATTATGAAGAAAATAACTGAACTTGGTGGAGACATATACAATAAACTAATAAATAAAAGAAAACAAAGTGTTCTCAGTTGGGAGAATAACATCATATATTTATTGTTTTTTTTTCCTAGACTAATTTATATTTCTGTTTTTTACAATCTTTTCCTCCCTACTTCCAGCATACAATTTTTACAAAATTAGTTAGAGGGGTTTGGGAGATGGCTTAGTGAGTAAATCACTTGCTGCCTAAACATGAGAACCTGGGTTCACTTCCCTAACATCGTGTAAATGCCAGGCAAGTCCAGCAGCTCACCTAGATTCACAGTTCTCAGGAGACAGGGCAGCTGGTCAGCTAGGCAAACCTAGTTGAGAAGCTCTGAATACAAGTGAGAAAGTCAGTCTCAATAAATAAGATGGATAGTGCCAGAGGAAGTCACCTGTGGTCAAGCTCTGGCCTCCACACGAAAGGACACACACACACACACACACACACACACACACACACACACACACACACACACACCTCAAAGGAAAAAGTCATAAAGGTAAAATTAACTTGGGCCTCTTTGAGGTTACTTATTTATTATTTACTTACTTGAAAAACATCATTTCTGGGTTTTACTATTCAGATTAGAATATTAGAAATACTTGATTTTTATGTAGATGAGGTAGTTTCATCATTTACTTTCTTCTAATTTTCATCTCAGTTAAGAACACAGGAAAGCAATGCATCCCAAAAGATACTCCACATTTCCTTACCTAAAGGGTGAAAAGGAAATGTTCTACAGTGTTTTTCTCAGCTGAATGCAACATGCAATCACTTCTTAGCTCATGCGTGAAGCATGGCTGTTAGATGATCTGAGTCAAATAGCATGATGGACTGATGAAAGAAGAAATCATTTCATAAGTGAAAGGCTCAGTTTCTCATTTGAGAAATCACATAGAAAACTGCCACAGTAGTAAGAATCACATACCGAGGGAATATAGTAAAACCTGTGTTAAAAATGGGGACATGATGTTGCTTTTTTAACAAACAGTAAACAAGTGTTCAGGGGCCATATCACCCTCACTGCACCCCATCTCTTCTGATCTCAGAATAGATCAACAATTGATGACCTCTATTCAATCTTCAAAAAATTTTAAAGGAGATTTGAAAGAAAAAGTGGAATTCATTGGAAAGAGGAAGGGGTCCAACAGGAGTGGAAGAGGAGCAAGGGAAGGAGGTAATGTGTGGTACTTATGATCAAAGTACTGCATACACATGAATGAAATTGTCAGAACACAAATTGACTTTAAAAAATTTTAAAGAAGAGGAAGACTTCTGCAGGTTATGAAACAATCTGGGTGCATGACAAAAATGTTAACAAATAGAGATATTGAGGGGAAAATACTATAGATCTAAAAGAGCCAAATGAAGCTAAAAAGGCCATGGAATTATCACGATAATTCAACTACAATTCTGCCTTATTATTAGTTGTTTGATAATAGATATGGTTTCAAATCTACAGTTGTTCACACAGAAAATTACAACCTAGTGGCCTCCAACTAAGAATCACAGTTTTTGGATAACAGGTTTACCCCCAACCTTGTTACACATTTCATGATATACTTGTGAGCATAAATTTTTCATGGCCAGTAATAAAAATTCTATGGTGGAAGTTTCATTGAACAAAGAGCTATTTGATTAGAAAGAAAAAATATTTCTTTTAAATATGCAGATTTAGCATATCTTCAAACATTTCAATAGGACAAAGTTATATTTAAGATATTTTATCTTAAAATAGCAAAATGATTAGTGTTTAAAGATAGCCTCTGATATATACTTGATATTTTTATGTTCTTCACTTCAAAGCATGCAGGTGCAATGTCACAAAGTCTGCAGATGTTGACTTCTGATTATAGAATTCTTATCTTCTGCACAGCATGGTTGAATTTATATCTACTATGAAAATGAAGAAAGTAGCACATTTTGGATTCAAATAAAGACAGCTTACTAATGTCCTCTTGATTATCAGTGTCTTTCTTAGGCTCCTTTTCCCACACCTTGTATTACATTAAATGCTTCTTTCATTTGAAAAAGTACACCAGTAGAGAATACAAAAATGACTTATCTAGTAATGGTTGATAATGCTCTAAGGTATCTTTATTTATATGGATATTGGTCAATATTAGGTGTTTATAACAATTTAGTATGGTAAGCTGGGTAATAGTTACCCAAAGATCTTATTAGAAGCCCCCACCCCAAAACCCATTAGTTTGTTACTACTATACATGGAAATTTTTTCATATTTTGTTAAAGACTTTGAGATGGGAAGATGATACTGGATTACCCAAATATCCTCAATATAACCAGGGACCCTTGTGAGAGGAGGGCAAGAGGGTGACCAAAAAAAAGCAAAAGAAAACAAAACAATGGAAGAAGCTGGTTGGCTGATATCTTCTTGGAATGGAAGCTAGAGTTACCCTTTCATGCTTGGGACAAAACACCTGACCAAGAGCATCTTATGGAAGGAAAGGGTTTATTTCAGTTTACAATTTTGAAGATTAGTTTCATCATGGTGGGGAATGCTACCCAGGGTGCATACAACCATTATATATCACATCTCCAGAGCGATAAGAAGGAGTACCGGACTTCTTAGTACTTAGTACTTAGTGTTCTGAGTACCGGACTTGGAGCTGGGCCATTTTACCCCAAAGCAACACACCTTCTCTAGCACAGCTCTGCCTCCTAAAAGCCTCACAACTTTCCTAAATTGCCACCAGCTAGGAACAAGGTATTCAAAACACATGAGTCAATTTCATTCAAACTAACACAGGGTGGAAGAATGGCCCATAAACCTAGTAATAAAAGTAGCTTCTACAATGTGGAAAAGACAAAGAAATGGAGTCTGTCTTGATGCCCCCAACCACCCAAAACAACACAGCCTTTAAAATCCTATTTAGACTTCTGACTTCCAGAACCAAAACAAAATAAACATGTGCTTTTTTTAACCATTAAATTTGTGGTAATTTTAATAGCAGCCATAGAATTCTAATACATATAGATTTAAAATATTCCAACTATAAACATAAAAAGCAAATTTTTTAATTGCTGTTACAAATAATCTTTAAAATTCATAGTAAAGGAAGTATATCATACCAGAAAGAGTATATCAGAGTGTCACACTCCTAATTCACATCATTAGAACTACTTTGTCATTCTTTCATGAAGATATTTGACATTGCTAGGCCTCAGTTGGTTCCTATGTATGATAAGGAGAATACCATCACCACTAGGTTGTGAGTGAGAATTAGATTAGGTACTATATGTAAAGCATTTAGCACTGAGGTTAACAAATACCAGTATCAACAGAAGACAGATGAGAAACATAAGTGATTGTTATAAATATCCTGTGTAGACGTAAGGCCACTCGCCTCTGTAAGTGCTGTCATGTATGGGGATGAGGGTCTATACATCCCAGTATTTCACCTTGTCTCCCAAAGCTATAAATCAAATTTGCACTTAAAATTTCTCAAATTTTTAATGCTAATTTTAATGTTTAAATATTCCTTATTTTAAGTCACAAAAAGGGACTGAAGAGATTACTAAACAGGTAAAGGTGCTTGTTTGCAAAGCCTACCAGCCAGGTTTGATTCCCAGTACCCATTTAAATCCTGAGGTCCATACTGTCTCTCTTTCTCTCTCTCTCTTAAATAAATATTTAAAATATTTATATAAATATAAATATTTATATAAATTAATATAAATATTTTAAAATATTTTTTATTTATGAGAGAGACAGAGACAGATATATATAGAAAGAATGGGCTCTCCAGAGCCTCCAGCCACTGCAAACGAACTCCAGATACATGTGCCAACTTGTGCATCTGGCCTTACATGGGTACTGAGGAATCAAACCTGGGTCCCTATGCCTTGCAAGCAATCACCTTTACCACTGAGCAGTCTCTCCAGCCCAGTAATAAATATTTTTCAAAGTTAAATCAAAGAAAAAATCCGAGCTCTTGTCCAATTTAGTATGAAAGATTATTCTGTAACCATTGACCAGCGACATGGCAGACACAACTTTTTCAAACACATCACACCTGCTTCTTTCCAACAAATCCACATTTCGCTTTCAAGTCTTTTCTTGTGACCCACTGAGGTAGGGTTGCTTGCATGAATGAGTATAGGTAGAGGTGTTCTTTTATGAAGTACAAGCAACTTATCGTTTGTTTACATTACTGACAAACTTGCCTACTCCTTCACCAGCAACAGCTCCTCAGAGAAGTGTGGGATATATTTTAAGTATCAAAACTACGCTAGCATTTCTCTGGCTTGTCTAAGCAAAAACAGTAAATAATTCAATTTCCAGATCATCACAAGAATACTTTCAAAATGCTATCAGCGATGATGATAAACAAAGGAACTGAGAATTGAATAGACTTGGGATGTGAAATTTCTGAAAACTTAGTATACAAAAAATAAATATGAGTTCTTTTTTCTAGTTTGAAATGATGAAGGAAATTTCTTGCTGTGCTGATTGCAAAGGACAGAGACATAATCAAGGCACTTTCAGTGTCAGGAGGTTATTGTAAGAAACATGAACAACTGGAACTGAAAAGCCATTTGTGGAAGAGAGTCCCGCATCCCTGGGAGCTAATTACATCTGTGCCTCTCACTCACAGTGAAAACGGCTTCACTTTCCATGACCCATGTGTCAGTCCAAACTCCTGGAAGAGTGACTTAGATAACAGTCACTGTTCCCATAAAACTGAGCCCTTTCTTTACACCACCATCAGAGTGACTAGCCATCTGTGGACAGACCACACTCAATTTATGTCAAGGTCTCAGCTATGAGTATCATCAGGAACCATCCCTGCCTATAATACAGACAGCTGACTCACTGAAGGAGAGACAAATAAGAGTTATGTAAGCTAAAAGGAAAAGTTAAGCATAGAAAAGAAACCGTTTTAAAAATCTAATAGAAGTCCAGACTCTTAAGTGATAGAATTACTGTTATGACTTGTCTTAAAAACTAAAACCTTAGAAGAGTTTTGCCAACATGGATAGGATATTTTAAGTGCTTTTTTTTAGTTGGCATGATTTAAATATATTTGCATAATTCAATTACACTGTGCATTGTGGATTCTTTCTGCTAAAGAACACAGCTGATTTGTGGGAAATTGCATTGTGCTTTCTGGGGCATTGGGACTATATTAAGTAAAGGGAATCTCATCGTTACCCTAAGTATAAAAGTGCTATGCAGACATAAAAGAGTTAATACATGATTTTTTTTTAATGGCAATTATCTGGTCTGGCTGGGAGAACACTTTGTGTTTATATTGAATTTTTCTCAAATGGAGTCCTTATCTAATCCTCGCAGAAATCCCCATGACAAAAGTATTTCTCATTTTATGGATGAGGAAACTGTTATAGAAAAATGCCTTACCAAGAGTCAGCCAGGGAATTAGTTATGTAAGGATTAGAGCTCTTTATTCAGTACTTGGTGCTGGTAACACACCACATTCCTTAATATCTGTACATAAATATGTTTTTCAGATGAATTAATCTCAGGAAAAAAAAAGAAGTTCCTGAAATCAAGTGTGGCCTTGAGAGAGGACAAGATTCCATGATCTTTATATAGTTTCAAAACTACCTTAGGTGGATCCACTTTCTCTATGCTTGATTTGTTGTATTTTACACTTGAAATTATGTATTCTAAATTACAACATCCTGCAACTTCAAGTCTTGATAGCACTTTAAGGCTAAATAGAGGTATTCTAAGTTCTGCCCCATCTTACCTCATATAACACAGTATCCAGCTTCTTCCTGAGCATCACAGCCAGTGGAGATTTCATTGTCTCCCAAAGCAAAATGCTGGGCTGTCTGTCAAGTTGTTAGATATTTTGTAAATGTCATTCATAGATCCATATTTTGCCTCTAAAATATAAGAAATAATCTATTTCTTCTCTATGTTACAGCCCCTTAAATAATTTGAAATGACTCTTAGATCTCAGCTAAAGAATCTGTTCCATAAACCAATCCTTATATGGGATAGTCTCCAAAATTCCTATATAGTTCTCTTCTGGAGTTTTATAGATTGCTTGTGCATTTCTGGAAACAAAACATGCCATTTTTTATTATTGTGAATGATATTTTAGGGTACTCTTTCAGATTTCATGTACCTTGCTGAGATGTTTGCCAGTTTCTTCCCTGTCATTTAATAAACTACAAACATGTAATTACAGGTGTGATCAAAGTGTCAAAATTATTCTAAGTACATTGTACATTCTAGAATCTATGAGTTAACCACAAACCAAGTCAAAAATACAATCATGGGTGTCATAGACTAGACACCATACACTTCTTAAAACTGTTACTGATTCCCAAGTCATTCATTGAGATAAAAATGCTATCATCTATGCATCTGATAAAAGTATCCCGACTTCTTATGTCCCTTAAATCATTCAATATCTAGTTACTCAGGTCCTGGTAGCTTTTAATGAATGATTTATTTTTGACTCACAACTCACATTGTATTTGGTGTCCTGCAAATTAGAAATTCTACCAATGAAATTATCCCCTTGAATAGCATTCCAACCAAAGAAAGCATTTTGAAGTTTTCCCTTTTTTATGCCCATCCCACCAAAAAGCAATTAACTGACTTTCTAATTTACAACATTGTTCCAAATTAGATTCTTTCTTTGATACTAACTCTTTCAGCATTTAGTTGATGCTCCTGTTCAAAGGCGGAAAATTCGTGGATTTCCACATCACTTATTTCCTCACTTAAGGAGGGGAGCCGTATTTTCACACTTGCTCTTGTCTCCAGGAGACTGAAACTGTGTTGCACAGGCCCAGTGTGCTGTCCTGCCAGACCTGAGACAGGTGTGGGGAGGGCAGACTCTACAGCATGGATTCTTGCACACTCAATAAAAACCACCAGGTGATAACACTTTGATTCGAGATTTCAGTATTTGTCATGGCATACATTCCTGGTTCAGATTTGACCAAGGGCACTGATGAAATCTGGCAATTGCTATGCCATGTGCAAAGAACAAAGTTGGCAGGAAGACATAATTTCATTTGGAGCACAACCCTACTATCCGTATGTGAAGTTGGAAGAAGTTCAATGCATAGTTTATAAAACTTCCCCCGATTCCAAAGCAAGATTCACCTGATATTTCAAATTTCCCTTTCATGATGATGATATAAACACACAGACCATCTGTTCCACAAATAACAAACAGTATCCATGAATAGACAACCCACTGCACTGTACTTGATGAGGATTCCTTTGTTTTAATCCTCTAGGGTTTATTAAAGTTATTCTACTTTGAATTCATAAATAAGCAATAACTGGTTTCTCATCTTCATCAATTCCCTCAGTACATATTTCCTAATGAATGGTCTATCCACCAGTCAAATTCAGCTTTAATTAATTCCCAAATAGCCTATATTTGTCATTAATAGAGGCAGTGCTGGTATGGTAATGTCTCTGAAAGATCTGTCAAGGTGCTAGTATCTACTGAGAATTAATTCATCCCATATTTTATGATGAGATGACAAATAAAAAATCTATTGTTAAAATGCAAAAAAAAAAACTATGAAGAACAGACAGTTGGTACCAGCAGAAAAGTAATCTCACAAACTACATGGGCTGGGGCTTGAAGAATGAGGATGAATGTTGCCAGAGATAATGGGAGGCTTTATAAGAAATATTCAACAATTTTCATCCATGTACATAATGTATTTTGATCATAATCTCCTCTGACTACCTTCTTTTATCCCTCTGAGTCTCTTCTTCTTTCCAACTATTTTGATGTATTTTGTTTCCCCTCTCCATCCATCCATGTCAAAATGTTGATGGGCTCAGTATTGTGCAGATCCTGTACAGGTAATAACAGCTGGTGTGAGATCATCAATGCAAAGCCAACTCCATCCCCATCCTCTGGCTTTTCATTCTTTCTGCCTCCTCTTTCATTGTTCCTGAGCCTTGGCAGGTGTGACAGAGATGTTTCATTTAGCCTCAAACTCAACAGTTATTTATTCTCAGCACTGAGATGAGTTTTGAGTCTTTCCAAAAGCCACTACCATCCACAAAAAGAAGCTTCTGTGACCAAAGGTGAGAGCAGCACTAATCTATGGGCATCAACAGAAGTGTTTAGAGAGCAACTGGATGGGCAAACAACAGTAGTAGCTTCCCGGCTAAGGTCGATGACTTTCCACGCCTTAGACTTGACCAGTCATGAATTCCCTCCTGTGGAGGTGGGCCTCCTATCTAATCAGAGAGCATTTTGCTACCACCCATAACAGACATATCACTATTGGACCAGTGTATATACATCTTGCCTGTCTACTAGGTTTTGTAGCATGCAGACCTACCTCTAGGTACAACTGGGATAAGTTCTATCCTCCAGCAGGCTGCATTGATAGCACTTCCAAGCACTATGACGTCTGGGCAGCGAAAAGGAAGGAGGCTTCCAGCTCAGTTCCAGCTGGATTCCTCAAGGTCCTATGACCAGAGCATGTGGTCTCCTCAGCCACACAGTGCTTCCCTCTAATTCTGATAGGCAACCAAGAGCATTGGTAGCAGCCTGTTTTGCGGCCTCAGGAGCCTCCCTAATCAATAACTGACTAGGAGGTAACCATCCCTGCCCCTGGAATTTTCCCATTACATCTCTGTTTTCTGGGATCAGCAGTATCCTCCCTGTGCAGGTACTTCTTCCAAACTCTCTCTTTTTAAAAATGACTAGATGTGGGCTGGAGAGATGGCTCAGCGGTTAAGGCACTTGCCTCCAGTGCCTAAGGCCCCGGGTTCAATTCCCCAGGACCCACATAAGCCAGACCCACAAGGTGGTGGCCCTGGTACTCTCTCTCTCTCTCTCTCTCTCTCTCTCTCTCTCTCTCTCTCTCTCTCTCTCTCTCTGCTTGAAAATGAATAAATAAAATATTTAAAAAAAAAATGACTAGATGTTTAATAACTGACAAAGAAAAGAAGTACATTCCCGTATGGATTTTTCATAACTTCCTTAGTTTTTTGGTAAACCCTTCCCCAGCCTTTCTCTCCTCAACTCCCTCCCTGATCCCCACTTAAACTTCCTTTTAAGTATTTCTAAAAAAAACATCTTTCAGTACAAAATGGTTTATTGAAAATAAAAAAATTAAAAGTGAAAAATATGGTTTTTACTCTTAAAGCTACTGATACTGACACACTCTCTAGCGTAACAGGTGTTCTAGTACAGGAAGAACTTTATATTGTTTGGTAAGGTTTTATACACTGTGTAATATTTCATCTAGAAGGTGGCTCTTACACCCAGGCTTCAATGTTATAATTATGTGGATATATGTAAAGTTATAATGTATTACATTAAGGTTCCTTGGCACCAAAAATAATGTAGGCAGTTGAGGTGGGTTTCCATTTAGACATAATGAACCATTTGGCACTCTGTTTTCCATCTTTTAGCCAGAAGTACTATGATTCCAAAATAAAAGTAGTATCCTGAGAAATTCAGAGGCTTAAGTTTTCATATTCATAAACATTAAAAAGTAGTAATTTTTATTTTCCTTAAAAAGTTTAGTACAATTAAATAATTTAGATGGGTCATTCAAAATTTCATGTTAAAAAATTTGCATGGAGAAAACTCTTTTCAAATGATTACTTCTGATTTACCATTTTTTGAAAATCCTAATTATTAATATTTGGTTCATTTAAATTTTAACATGTAATGTATTTTACATTACATATTTACTTCAAAAAGTTTAATGACTAGGTCTTTGTTTCAATTTTCAAAGTGAAGTATATCCAATTAAAAATAAATTAAACACTGTGAATAATGAATAAATGTTGAATTGTATTCATCTTTCTTTTTACCTTTATATTTTTTCAGCATTAAGCAATTTACCTTCATTAAAACCTCTCTATAATCTAAATATTTACCAGTGAGTCAATTATTCTCTGAGAAAATAACAATGTTAAATATTAATTAGAAATCGTGTTTATAGGTTTGATGAGAAAAATTAATTTCTCAATTGAAAGCAAAGCTATTACATACTTCTTGCAGTTTCTTTAGAAATGATTCCGAAGACAATCACATCAAAATGAAACTTTTTTAGTTCATAAAAATTAAAATGTGCCAGGTGTGGTGGTGCACACTTTTTATCCCTGCACTCAAAGACAGAGGTAGGAGGATCCCAGAGGGCAGAAGTAGGAAGTAAGAGTCCGAGGCCAGCCTGGGATTACAGCGTGTGTTCCAGGTCACTCTGAGCCAAAGTGAGACCTTGCTTCAAAAAAAAAAAAAAAATTAGCATGTGAAAAAGAAAATGTGAATGTCAAAATAATGCCAAATGCCCTATTTTCTATTTTACTTTGATGAGTTGAATGAGGCATTAACTCTAGCCATATATTATGAATACATTAATAAACCTAAAAATGCCTCTGTGATGATGAATGCTAATCCCAAGCTTTGTTAGTGTCAAAACATATACCATGTGAACTTTTTATTAACAATACACACACTTTTGGGATATTTTGCATAGACCTGAAGGTGTCTACAGGTTAAGTCTCCTATGTAAGGTCCTACTTTGCATGGCAGGACTCTGTAGGGAGACTCCTGGAAAGCAAGCCATACCTGTGTACTGTGTAGTTTACATTGTCCAATATAACTATGTGGAGACCAGCACACATTCTTCCATGCGATGCTTCTTTGCCATAGATGATGCCACTGAGGAACACTCCCTCAGAGATTTGACCATACGTCATGTCTCTCAAAGTCCAGCAGAACCATCTGGAAATATGTCAGAGAAGGAAATGGGGATGGAGAAAGAAGACCCAATCAGGTGAGAGTTTAATAAAACATGTAATACATGCTAGAGACATTGATCAGACAGCAGGAAAAAAATCCAAGTACTCCAAACACCTACATCCCTCTTCACTTATGCCATAGGATGGGAGAACCTCAACAGGTCACACAACCCCAGGGAACTGACCAGAACAGATCATCATGTCTTACTGGTCAGCTATATTCACTAAACGAAAGCCCCAGGAAGCCATTTAGTTATAGGACAAATTACACCCACAAGAACACTGCAACCACATGCATGAGACATTTTTTCATCATGGAAACAAGCCACATACTTATTAGGTATGTATTTTTAAAAGAAAGAATGAAAAGGGAATTTTCCAAAGTGCACAAAGCAGTCAGTACTCCAACCCTGTAAACATGCTATTGTTCCAGAACATTGATTATGATTTCCTTTCATCTGCTAAAGAAAAAGCAGCATGATAACCAAAGATAATTACAGACATAGGCAATCTTTGCACCACTGAAGGAATACAGTTTTATAAAGACTTTCCATGAAATCACTGGAAATATCACAAAGAACTATCAATTCAAATGTGAATCTATGAATTCATAATAACCCATATGAGGGGAATCTTCACTTTGTCCCTTTTTGGCATGGTGTTTTGTGCCTGCTGATCCAGTTTGAATTGCTTAGGCACAGTTGAGATAATTGGAATGGTTTTATAAAACAATAGAAGCATACTCTTATTTTACTGGCAAGATTTGTCATTTAAAAAAGAATCAAAAGAATCTATTCTTCTGTCCTACCCCATCCCATCCCACACGACTTTTCCTTCTCTGTGCATAGTCCCTGTATTGCGTAAACCATTACTGTAGGGATGCCCACGGTTGTTTAGGACCCAGGTACAGCTGACTAAGCAATGGGCATCAGTGAGAGCACACTTTAATCAGCACACACTGGGCAGAATAGTAAAATAAACATAAATTCAATCTAACACACACACACACACACACAAAATGCTATGTGACAAAAATAAAACCTAACATGTTATTTACGCAGAGAAAAGGACTAGACTCTTAACAGGATAAGCAATTATGTATATATTTATATAATTGTTGGTATTTACAGAATGATGTGCATTGTATTAATGGGCCATCTTATCTTCCCTTTGCAGATAAGCAACCAGGGTACAGAGAGGTTAATTACTTTGCCCATAGTAACAAGGTCAGCTTAGATAAGATTATACTGCAGAAGCCTTGAATTCCTAACTGGAACATTTTCCTCCCTCCTATCACCACACTCCCCTTTAATCAGCAGCTTAACCTTCTGAACTAATTTTTCTATCATTTATTTTCATGTTTAAGTCTTTTCATGAAGCAAAAGTAATGGTAATAGGTTTCCATGTCTGAGGTTCTGTTTTCCCAATTATTGATTCTGTTAGTGAGAGATTTTAAAAAGGTTTTTATTACTTCAATTTGGTTTTTGTTTTCTGAAACTTCTTTTTGGGTTGCCTCCATCAATCTGTTGAGATGTGATTCATTTCAAGATTTGATTTAATTATCTCTTCCTGGTACTCATTCTTATATTTGCACATGTCTTCGCTTAATTTGTATAGCTGGTTTTTGATACCTTCAACTTGCAGGTTTGCCTTTAGTTCTATTATTTCTCTTCTGAAGTCCATTTGACTCTCCTCTATTATATTAAGCCTGTTGGCAAAGCTTGTGAGCTGGCTTTGTAGTTTTTCAAAATGCTTATCCACTTTTTCTTCCATGACCAGCATAAAGTTCTCCTTGGGATCTGTGCCAGTATCATCCTGGGACTGCATGTGCTCTCCCTCTTCTGTAGTATCGTTGTTGTCATTTGGTATGGTTACCTCAGCTGGTGTATTCTTGCATTGAGATCTGTCCATTTCGATTCCATTTGGGGTGGTTGGTGGGATGTCTGTGAGTTATCTATACTTTGATAGTGTGGACAGGGAGTACACTGGACTCCATGGAAAGGGTTGGGCACTCACTTTGCTTATTGTGTATGTGCCCTCAGATCAGTGGATGGGCTTTAATGGTGATACTGGGGCAACCTGTTGGGGGGGTGTGCAGCGCGTGGGAGCTAGACAGATGGACGGTGGGGTGTCGAGACCTAAGTAACCTGCTGGCGGTGCGGGGATTAGGTAACACAGGGGGGGCAACAGTCAGGCACACGAGTAGGGTGTCTGGTGACCATGTGGAGACTGCTGACCGGGTGGTGCCAGCGGGGGAGGGCCTGCCAAGTGTCCAGTGATGCTCATGGAGGCTGCAGACCCAGAGGCACAGGAGGGGGAGGGGCAGCCACTGGCTGGCAGGTTTGGACTCGGACCTGCCAGTTGGGCCTCCGGTCGACTCACTGCCTCTGGCAAGCACTGATCTCAGATGTCAGCTTCCAGGCAGCAGGATCCAGAGCTGGGTAGATGCTGAATTTGGGATAAGGTCTATAGTGTGTGTGCATGGCCTGGATCACAGCTGGGAATGTTAACCCCTGTTCCCCGAGAATCATGATGTGGCTGTCAGTCAGCCATCTTGAACCAGAACTTTCTTTTATCCCTTCACAACATTGTCTAAATTGTCCATCTGAGAAAGAACATTCTCTGCCAATCTTCCTTTCAAAGAGCAACCAATCTCTTATCCTCTCACTTGAATCACTCGGTTCCTGAAAGACATAGGGTGTGCCCCCAAAATACACACTGATTTGAATTTTTTTAAAAGACCCATTTCTGGCATTCTATCCCAGCACATCCTTATTTTCAATACAAAAAGATATATTTTGATAAACACTAATGAACACCAAGCAAAAGAAGATATGAAATGTGAAATAGCTACAATTTGAACAACTGATAGGTGAATTGGTTAAATGAGGAACACACAAGTGAGTAAAACCCTTGGAGCCTGCTAGTGGGTAGGGTGTACTGAAAGGACTTTACTGTAGAGTGGATTGCTTTTCCTCACTTTGAAAGAAGGTGATGTCTATGAATAGTCTCTGTTCATGATAGCAATCAGTCTCTATTTGGGTGGATTTAGAATAGGCAATCATTTCACAGCAGGAAGGATGAGAGCAGAATAGAATTCAGATCTTATAAGCACTCATAAACACGAAGGCTTATTGTCTCGTAACTACAAAAAGCAAGAATCACTTCAGGAAAAGATGCTTTAAAAAACCAGTGAAACGGAAAAGGAATGTCAGCTATCAAGTTTACAAAAATAAAATGCAACCTATGCTTCAATCATACATAACCTCAAGATAAAAAAGGAAACCAACTACATATGTTTGTTAGTTTTATGGAACACATAGTAAAAACGATGCAACATTACTTGTAGCCCTAAATTAAAATTTACTTCTAGAGTCAGCAATATTTTTAAGTTAATTATTAAAAATGGTATGAGGGAAGCTAGGCATAGTGGTTCATGTCTCTAATCCCAATTCTGGGGTGGCTGAGGTAAAAGGAGGACTGTAAGTGTGAGGCTATCCTTGGCTACAGAACAAATTCAAGGCCATCCTGGGCTATATGAGATGCTATCTCAAAAACATAGACAAATGAAAGCATGTAAAGCCACAGGTTTATTTTTAATAATAACTGCTAAAACCTACCATTTGCAGTGTAACAAGTAAATATGTATTCAAAAGTCTTTGAAGAGAACACAATTTAAAAGTCAAAAAAAACTAGGCAAAGTACAAAATATATAAAATAATGTATAGTGAACCCATGGAAAATAAATGCTATTGAGAATTTTCAAGAATTGGTGTTTGCTCTGGAGATTTTGTCCATGTTTTTAATGGCTTACATCTGAACCTGTCATCTGTTACAAAGCTGAATCCAAGAGCAAACTGAAGACTCCCACACAACTAGGGCCCCAAAGGATAACACATTGGAATGTAAACTATACCCCAAAAAGAAGCAGTGGGAATAAAACTTGTTTTAGTTCTAGCTCTAAATCAGGGAGGAAGTTTGAAAAGGGAAATGAAAGGTGAGACAAGATAGAACTAGACAAAAATGAGAGGACAGAAAGTACAGGAGGGGCAAGAACAAGAAAGCATGGAAAAGAAGAAAGGTTATGACCCTAGAAATTCTGAACACTAAGTCAGGATTCAAGCAGCCCTACAACTCAAATGTCTAACATCTGTATCCTTAAAGTAGTCTAAAATACACTTAAGTGATTTCATATGGCTATACACATATCTACTCAAAGCCACTACAATTTAGGGAGACATAGTGGGAGGGGGTGAATCTTACCTTGAAACCAGGTCTCAAGATATTCTCCCAGGTAAAATTCCAATAAACATAAATTCACAATCAAAAATTACCAAACACACATGTTGCAGTTACCTTCTTATTGCTGTGATAAACCACCCAACCTAAAGCAGCAGGTGGGAAGAAGGTTTTATTGTGGCTTAGAGTCTCAAGGGGATGCTCCATGATGGCAGGAAAAACATGGCATGAGCAGAGGCTGGACATCACCTCTGCCAGAGCAGATGGAAAAAGCAACAGGAGAGTATACCTAACTCTGTCAAAGGAAGCTGGTTATAACATCTCT
This sequence comes from Zapus hudsonius, assembly GCA_004024765.1. Taxonomy (NCBI): domain Eukaryota; kingdom Metazoa; phylum Chordata; class Mammalia; order Rodentia; family Dipodidae; genus Zapus; species Zapus hudsonius. Next base: position 24,621 of record PVHP010024808.1, read on the forward strand.
AAGCTCACCCCCAACAACACACCTCCTTCAGCAAGGCTCCAACTCCCCAATTGCCAGCATCAGAGGACCATGTATTCAAAACACATGAGTTCATGGGAGACATTTGACTCAAACCACCACTCCATGAAAAACAATTGCACAAACCACTATAATCAAGACAACAGAAAGGACTACAGAATATAGGAAGATGGTAATTATATAACTTTATAACTGACAGAATTTTAGACACAGGATTTAAAACTCAGACACAGGATATCTAAGAAAATAAATGTACAATTGAAAATAAAAAAAGACAAAATTAATAAGGCATTTTTGTAGAAGAAATAAAGACTTCTAAAAATGAAATTTATATAGTCAGTGGGTTAGGCAACAGTTTATATAGTCTAGGATTCGATAAAATGAATAGTGAACCTGAAGAAATTAACCAGAAGTCCATTATGGAGAAGAGAGAAGGAGATAGGGCATGGGGAACAGTGAAAGAAGATAGAACATGCCTAGCCAGGTGTGGTGCTGCACGCCTTTAATCCCAGCACTCAGAAGGCAGAGGTAGGAGGACTGATGCGAGTTTGAAGCCACCCCTGAGACTACATAGTGAATTTCAGGTCAGCCTGAGCTAAAGTGAGACTCTAACTCAAAACTAAAATTTATAAAACAGAAGATACAGCACATATATAATCTTGGTCTCAGTGCAAGACAAATAGAATAGCAGAGAATCAATTAATGAAACTAATTATGAGATGTAGTATGTGAAATAAGACAAATGAGCATAAATAAATTTATATCCAATACACCTTTATAAAACATGAAAGTACAGAAACAAAAATGAGATCTTTAAACTGGTGAGAGAGTTAATATAAAATAAGAGAAAGAAACTAATGTCTGGTCTCAATGGTAACAAGCACACCATAGCAAGGTATTGTCAAGATCCTACAAGTAGTAGTCAAGAGAAACTTCTAAATCTGGTGAAATCATTTTTAAAAAGTTAAAGTGAAATACATAAGATTTAAACTCAATCAAAAAATGATGACACAAGCTGGAGAGATGGCTCAGCAGTTAATACACTCGCCTTCAGAGCCCAGGGCCTTCATTCTATTTCCCAGTACCCACAGAAAACTTGATGTGCAAAGTGGCTCACGCATCTGAAGTCCATTTGAAGTGGCTGGAGACCCTGGCACACCCAATCTCTTTGACTCTCTTCTCCTTCTCCTTGAAAATAAATAAATAAATATTTCAAAAAAGAGGATAGTATTGAGAATTTTTTTTAATATATATTTATTGTCCATAATGAGTTACATTATTTAGTGGGCAAACCACGCGTTGCTATCCCGAATTCCCCAATTCCCCCCCTCCCCATCCCTGATCAGTTGTATATCCTCCTCCGTGGGCTGTCTGTATTAGTCCTTGTGGCAAGGGATCCTGTATATCTTAGTACTCATCC
>PVHP010024809.1:0-26114 GCA_004024765.1 Zapus hudsonius
GACACGTTGGAAGCCAGAGGGTTGGGCAGAGGGGCTACGAAGGAGGCCGATGGAGAAAGAATATTAATATAAGGAATAAAATAAAAAGAAAACAACAAAAAGTAGAAAAAGAAAGACACTCTAGTGCCCGGGAGGGGCGGGATAGACAGAGGGTGGGAGGGTGGGACCGAAACACAAGGAAAGTCAAAGGAAAGCCTCTGTTGCCGGCATGCAGAAGCCACTCTGGGACAGCCTGCCTGAACGACTCATTGCCTCCTGCGAGCGCTGGTCAATACTGTTGTCTTCTAGTCATACGGATCCTGTGCTCAGAGGTGCCTGGAATTCAGCGGGTGGTCGCAGCTTGTGTCCACGATCTCGATCCCTGCTGAAACCCCTGGCCCTATTTCCCGAGGTGTGTGGCGTGCCTGCTAGTCAGCCATCTTTGAAGTGTAGCTCTTTTTATAGATTTATTTTCATTTATTCTTTCGTTAGTTCTTTTGAATCTGCTGTGTTGCATGATTTTGGGTGGGTTGTATCTCAGGTCTTGGGTGGAGATGTGGCAGTCTAAAGTGCATATAAAATCTTAAGATTTCTATCTAAGAGGAGGTTTTCTGGGAAGAACAAAGCCATAGTATTGCCCAACCCCTTAAGAGTCAATTCGAAAGGACCTGTCCATAACCTGGACAGGAAAATGCCCCTAGGGAAAACCATCTGTTAGAGAGACTTTAAAAAATATTTTATTTATTTATTTGGGAGAGAGAGACAGAAAGAGAGAGGGAGGGAGGGAGGGAGGGAGGAATGAGGGGAGAGAGAGAGAGAGAGAGAGAGAGAGAGAGAGAGAGAGAGAGAGAATGACAATGTGTATCCCAGGGCCTCTACCAGTGTGAACAAAAGACACATGCACCACACTGTGCATCTGGGTTTATATGGGTACTGGAGAATTGAACCCTGACCCTTAGGCTTTGCAGGCAAGTGCCCTAACTGCTAAACTACCTCTCCAGCTCTGTTTCAGAGACTTTGAAACAATAATGTAAGCTTAGCTAAACATGTAGATTAACACTATAGTCCCACTGGTCTTTGAAGGCACTCTTCTCCTCAATGGTCTCTTTGGCCACTACCCTCTCTCACCCCTTGACAGTGTCGCATATTATCTGCAATAAACTGTGTCTACCTTGAACGTTATGTGTCTTGTCTGCATTATTTTGACAGAGATGACAAGGGCTGGGGTTCTGAGGGGAGGCCAGAGCAAGATTCAAGCAACATATTTGCTTGTTTCTTCTAAAGCTGAATCTACTTTTATCCTATGACCCACCATTTCCACTCCAAGGTAGTAAGTTGTCATTTTATTAGGCAAAACTTTGGTTTCATATTGGAAATTTCATATTGTTCAACCTAATGCATACCCCAAAGAAGTGCACACTTTACATTCATCAAATCCATGTGGAAGAACAGGGAGAACATAAAGATATACCGTTTGTAAGAGTCCAGTATTGGGAAGGATTCAAATGCCTTGTAACAGTGGAGTAAGCAAATAGTGAATGCTAGTCTATAAACACAAGAATGAACAAATTATAACTGCATGCAATGATATATGTTTCTCACAAACACAATGTTGAACAACAGAAAGATTCAGTGCGTACTTTATGATTCTGTTTACATAAAATATTCCTGGGTAGGTGTTAACAAAGTTTTACTCACCCTAGTTAGAGAGGGCACTGACGGATCAAGAAAGTTTCTGTTCAAGTCCAGCTCTGTGAACCAAGGAGGTCATTGGGGTTTCTTCAAAGAGCAACCCAAATCTGACTCAAGGGCAGCATGCCCCAGAGGAGAGTTCCAACCTTCCACTTCCTGCATACACTAGCAGCCCTAAGAGTATGTAGAGCTAGGGCAGGAGAAGTGGCTGGAACCTCAGATAAGGGTCTGTGGACCCACCCCACTCCTTTCACTAGGGAATGTTAACAGCCCCATTAACATTAGGACGAAGCCAGGTCTGGTGGTGCACGCCTTTAATCCCAGCTCTCTGGGGGCAGAGGTAGGAGGATTGATGTGAGTTTGAGGCCAGCCTGAGACTACATAGTGAATGCCAGGTCAGAGCAAGACTACCTCAAAAAACACAACAACAACAACAAAATCAAGCATTAAGAGAAGCTTGCTGTCCACTGTATTCTAGTCTATTTTGTTGTCTTGACTGAGGGCTAAAGTCTATGATAGGTCACCATAGCCAGTGTACTTCATGATGGTGATGGCCATGTCAAGACGGAAGGAAATAGCTTCACTTAGCAAAATTACAAAAAAATCCCAGTAATTTCTGATTTTTGTTGTCTGTAATAAATACTTTGAGGCTTTTTTGTATAGTATTTTTTTTTCTTTTTTATAGGCAGGGTCTCAGTCCTGCCCAGGCTGACCTGGAACTCCCAATGTAGCCCAGGCTGGCTTCTAATTCACAGTGATCCTACTATTTCAGCCTCCTGAGTGCTGGGGCTAAAGGCATTTATTACCACATCCAGCTTGCTTTGGTGCATTTTTTAAGGAACTGAGTATTGACTTCTTTTTAAAAAAATCTTTGAGCCCTTGTTTTGTTGATATTCTTATGTAATCCCATACTTGTTACCGGCAAGAGACTAGGCCTGGTCTGAGTCCTGGTTGGGAAGCTTTCCTGAAAAAGATGAAGCAGAACATTGATATTGCTTTGCTTTTTTGTATACTTATTTTTGTGTTGCTTATAGAATGGAACCTGGGGCCTTACACATGCTAGGCAAGTACTCTACTACTGTACCACATCCCCAATCCTAGAGAAGAATTTTGTAGCATGCAATGGAGCCAGCTAGAAAAGAACATTAGTGCAAAGACAGCTTGAGGCAGAAAGTCCTATCTGATAACACAAAAGTGTGGCAGGAAGAAAAATGACACTGGGAAACTGAAGCTACAGTTTGAAGAACACCCAAGGAGAGGTCAGATAGAGGAGAATCTTGAAAGGTCATTGCTACTTGGATTTCGCTTTGGTCTTCTTTTTGCTCCTTAGAATTTGTGTTCTCCATTGAATGAATTCAGGCAAGATATTCATTATAGTGTAAAAGATAGAGTTAATTACAGACTAATATGAAGTAGTCTTAAGGACAAGGGTGGACAATGGCCAGAGAGACCATTGTGGAAGAGAATAAAACTCTCATGGAGTGAGAGTGGACAAAGGCCGGAGACACCATTGTGCTGGTCTAGCTAGGCTTTATACAATTATCTTAAAGTCTCTAGAACTGACAGCTTTCCTGAGGGGTATTTTCTTATCTAAGTGATTGACAAGGCCATTTGGAGTAATTTTGAAAAGAGACAATACCATGTCTTTGTTCTTTATAGAAAGCCTCTTGTTAGATGTAACCATATGATCTTTTCCACAGTTGAGAATATCAGGTCTTCATCCAGGGCCAGAGATTCAATTCAGATCTCATTCTTTTGACTGAAATTCATGTAACAAAGCAAATTAAAAAGAATTAAAGAACTGAAACTAAAAGGAAATCTATAAATTAGCCATGCCAAAGCAAGTAAGAGGAGATAGCCCTTAAGTGGGCCTCAACAGAGCCTCTACTTCCCACTTTCCACCCTTACATATGGTATGTTAAATGTTAAAATGGGGTCATTGTGGCACTTGCTCTCTCTTTCATTTGGTATTTCATATTGAGTTGTGATATCACTCTGTTCCTCAAAATTAGTGTGTCACCAAGAACAGAAGAGGTGGGACCCAAAGCTGATTATGAGAGAGATCCATCGTCAATAACATTCAAATCTAATTTCTATTTAGCTATATAATGTTATGATGCTGAGTTTGATTTTGTTTCTGTCGGCATCTAGGAACCATTGAATAATTTATACTGAAAAAATGACATGATTAGACTTAATGGTGCCATGGAGAATATTTGGAGAGGGATTAGACCAAAGCCTGAAGGTCCAGGTAGGAGGCCATTGCAATGATCCCTGGGAGACAGTATTTCCTGTTGGCCTGGAAGGAACAAGTGAGGACAGATGTGAATACTATTAGGATAGAACAATTCTGACAATACTTGGTGATTGATGTATTTGGGATTGATATGTAGGCATGGTGCCATTTTTATTGTTTTTTCTCCTAAAAATGTTAGAATATTCATCTAGCCTTTTCTATCTTTCTCTCTTTAACACCTTTCTACAGTTGTATACATCAAGGGATGATTCTGTGAAAACTTACCAAGTATTTGCCATTTGTTTCTTGGAATAAAAGCCCAAGAACAGCTTTCACAGTTTTGCAGTGGAAGATTCTGTAGGTCATCTTATGCACTAGCATGTTGGCTTCTTGATCTTGCCAAATGAGTCAGTTGAGAGGATATATACAACTTATCTGACTAGCTCTTTGTTAAAATTTTGGGGAAATAGAAAAAAGTATCACCTATATATACTGCCATATGTGATCTATGTATATGTTTTTATGGTCATATAGATATACAAATACATACACACATGAATATTCATATAAGCATATATATATATATTAGAAGGCTACACAGTGATATAATACCCTTGAGAGTTTAGATAGAGATTATTATAGTGCACAATGAACAACTTTTTAAAAAGATAAATTCATCTTCTTTTTAGGGTTATATTTAGTAGAGAGGCTCCAAAGGTTATTTTCCTCCCTTGAATTACTTCATTGCTTTTCCTTCCTTTCAATTTTGGTTTTTATAGATGGGAACCATGTATTAATTCATCCTAATTAAAAACCAGTCATGCAACCCTTCAGTTAAAGAAACAGTTTTGAAGCTGACTAGGATACCATTTTGTCAGAAATTACCTCTATAGCTTTTGGAATTATTATGACTACTGTGCTCCGTGGCCACTGGGGCAATGGCTTTATTAACTGATTTTAAAAGTAAATCAAGAATTGTCCAAGAGAGCTGTTGCTCCAAAAAAGAGTTCAGAGCTCTTCCATGGCAGCGTAATAGAGTGTGCAAGTTTCTGTTCCTACAGTAAAGTAATAAAAGAGGGCAGGAGCTATGGAAGGAACAGCAAGTCAAGTTCACCTCGTATGTGTCCGCAGAACACCTCCCAGTCTTCCAGCCGCTGAGAAACTATGCTATTCTTAGCCATTTCCTGAAAGGTAATTACACAAACCCCCTCTGAAACCCATTTCCACATTTGTTCAAGAAATTCTTTGATCTTATGTAAATCCCCCATGCTGTAACTAAGCCCTTGGTTTGCCCTTGGCCAGATGGGAGGACAGCCAAGCTTCCTCTCTCCAGCAGAGCCCTTTCTGTACCCAAAGACAATTATCTCATCATCACGACCTCTCCTTCCTTCTTCTCCTGGCTGAAAAATTTTCATCTTTAGAGTTTCCAACTTCTCTTTCTTGCCTTCTTCCCCCTTCCCATTTCTTTTCTTTTAACTATTGCTAACCACTGTTCAGACTGAACCGAGTACCATGCAAAGAGCCCACCTGATCTTGTTCTCCAATTGAGGGGTACAAATTACACAGGGACACTCAGGGCAGGTGCTGCTTCTCCAGAGTTGTGGAATAAAACCAGGCACAATTAAGCCATAGGTCAGAAAGCTGAGATGTGAGTATTAAACTAAGCCTTCTTATCCAAGGTAGCAGCCTTAAAAATACAGCTAAGCCCCAGATGCTTTGCCAGCCATAAAAAGTACTTAGTGACAGGTGCAGCCCGAATGTGGGCTAGGTGGTGAGGAACTGCTGTTTTGTAAATAAACCCAGGCCCCACTATCCTGTGATTGGGAGGAGCAGGCATTTTGCAAACAGTTGAAGAGCTGGCTAGTGATGTTTAGTATATTGTTTCACCTTGCAGGTGTTGCAAAAACATCCTTTAAGCCAGAAAACACAGACCTCCTTCTTTTATTAGACCAGCAGCAAACTTAAGAGGATGTACAGTAAACGGATATGTCCCAGACCAAATGGTTTATGTGTAATTGTACCATGGGATAGTCCTTTGGGCTTGAAAACTTGGAGTCTTCTCTCTTTCCTGTCTTCCCATTGTCATGGCTACCAAACTGTGACCCTTCAATGTCTCCCTTATGCTCATTACTTTTGACTTCTATTTTCTATAGTCCGAAATAAACAATCCCAATCGTGAACTGTAATTTGCTTCCTAATAGGACTTTTGAAATCCAGTCCCAAGTAACCAATCTACCCTAAACCTTCTCTCTTTCATTTATTTTCCTCAATGGTTTTGAATTGCCTCTAAGAATCAGTTTATATTCCTTGGTCTCTCCAGCCCTCCACCATTTGGCCCTAAACTGCTTTTCCCAGTGGATTTTTCACTGCTGCCACGTCTGTCTATCAGTGTGGTTTCTTTGACCAGATGTTTTCCTCTCTGGCCATTTAAATTCCATTTTAAAGACACAGATCCAAGGGATGGCTTTGGCTCAGTGGTAGAGTGGTTGTATAGCATGTGGGATATTCTGGATTCAATGCTAGCACCATGAGAAAATAAAGATTTAGACTGAGTGGGCTATGGTGTAGTTTGGTGATGGAATGCTTTGCCTAGCAAGTGTCAGGCCCTTCCCTGAACTCTTACAGCACTTTCTTTTGGGTTCCCTGTACTATATTGGTCTGTTTCATTGACTTCCCTAACCAGAGTACTTTGATGGTAATGTTGGGTTTGTAGGATTAAAGGCATTACTCCAAACAGCCTAGCATTGTGGCAAAGGCATTGAGTTTGCAATGTTTACTGTTTAGAATGTTTGTAACACAAAATGTTTATAATGCTACATTGCAGTGATTTTCAATATGTTCCAAGAGGAATATATTACTTTTCTGATTTGTTTCCTCCTCCTCCTCTTCCTCCTCTTCCTCTTCTTCCTCTTTCTCCTTTTTTTTTTTTTTAGGCAGGTTTTCATTCTAGCCCAGGCTGTCCTGGAACTCACTGCCATCCTCTAATCTCACCCTCCTGAGGGCTGGGATTAAAGGTGTGTGCCACCATGCCTGATTTAATTTGTTACTTTTTCATTGACTTTTTCATTTGTTTGTTTTTCAAGGTAGGGTCTTGCTGTAGCTCAGGCTTACCTGGAATTCACTATGTAGTCCCAGGCTGGCCTTGAACTCAGGCCTATCCTCCTACCTCTGTCTCCCAAGTGTTGGGATTAAAGGTGTGCACCATGTCTGGCCGTGACAATGTTTTTTATATCTTTCACAAGTGTGTCATTCAATTGGTAATTTATTAAATACCACAATGGTCAGATGATTTTATGAATTTGCTAATGCTTGCAACAAAGATATATATTTTATTTTATTATTATTTTGGGGGGAGGGAGGTTGAGGGAGGGTCTCCCTCTAGTTCAGGAAGACCAGGAATTCATTATGTAGTCTCAAGGTGGCCTCAAACTCTCTGTGGTCTTTCTACCTCTGCCTTCCAAGTGTTGGGATTAAAGGGATGTGCCATCACCATCATGTCCCGCAGATTTATTTTTAGCATTACCTACATGGATTTGGAAGTTATCATGCTACATTAATAAGATATTTTATTTAGTTTTCAAATAATCCTTAATTAGAACATGTTTGTTGTTTTTGAGGCAGGGTCTAACTCTAGCCCAGGTTGACTTGAACTCACTCTGTAGCCAAGGCTGGACTCAAACTCATAGCAGTCCTCTTACCTCAGCTTCCGAGGGCTGAGGCTATAGGTGTGAGACACCAGGCTTGATACTACTTTTTGAAAAAAAAATTTTGAGAGAGAAAGAGAAAGAGAGAGAGAGAGAGAGAGAGAGAGAGAGAGAGAGAGAGAGAGAGAGAGAGAGAGAGAGAATGATTATAGGCTTGCCAGGGTTTCTTGCCAACTGCAAACAAACTCTAGACCTATGTGCTACTTTGTAAGTACTGGGCAATTGAACCCAGGTGGCAGGCTTTGCAAGCAAGCTCCTTTACTGCTGAGCCACCTCTTCAGCCCATCTGCCAATTTTTAAATCTTCGTTTCCCAAGTTCTTTATGTAGTGTGGCAATTGACACTTTGTAAGATGGCGATGGCTTCCACCTATTCTAGTAGCTACCTCTTCACTTTGTGGAGTGTTTCCTTTGCTATTCAGAAGCTTTTGTTTGATGTGATTCCATTTGTGTATTTTAGCTTTTGTCTCCTGTGTTTTTGGAGTGTTAATCAGAAAGTCCTCACCTATAATGATATTATGAATTGTCTCTCTTATGATTTCCTCAAGTTTCAAAGTTTTAGGTTTATGCTAAGATTTTGGATTCATTTTGAGTTGATTTTTAGACAGCATGAGAGACAGAGATCTAGTTTTATTCTTCTGCATATGAATATCTAGTTTTTCTAGCACCATTTGTCAATGTGGCTATCTTTTCTCCAATGCATTTTTTGGCACCTAATCAGGAATTAATTGGCTTAGATTAATTCCAGAAGGGTTTGGGATTCCATTGGTCTACATGTCTGTTTTGATGACAATACACACAATCCTAGCTACTATGATAGAGCAACAATTCATAAATGTTTCACTCACAAGAGTCCCCATCCTTATCTATTTAAATTCTACTTCTGAGAAGCATTCCCAGCCTTTTTTTTTTTTTTTACTTTTATTTAGAGAAAGTTCAAGGCTGCCCAGGTGTGCCTTGAACTAGTTCTATAACTGTGTGAGGCTTTGAATGAGTGATCCTTCTGCCTCATCCTACCAAGTAGCTGGGATTATGGGCCTGTTCCACTAGGCCCATCTTGTTTCAATTTGTTAGCTAATGGCTTTCTAATAGAAGACAAGTGGTACTAATAGATACTCTGAATACAATGTCTTGTGATTTTCAATTGTGGTGAAACAGAGGAAGAAACTCTGGATATATTATTGAAAAAGGCAAGAGTATTTGGATAGCTTTTGCAGTAGTTATGGATTTTCTTCTTTGAAACCACACCAAGGCTCAGAAAGTGATAGTTTTGAAAGGTAGTTTCATATGGAATCTGAAATATAACAATTGAATTTTCATGCTGGGTTACACTAAATCCAATACTATTTTGGCCTTAACTGGGTCATTTAATCAGTCATGGTTTTCTAATACCAAGCAATTGGATATTTAAAAAAAATTTTCTGCCTGAGTTATGTAGATCTTCCAAATGTTGACACATTTCATTTTACAAATTAAAAATAATTAAGCTCATTAATAATAATCAGTGATTTCATCAGCTAAGTCTTTAGTTCAGGGAAGCTGTCAGACTCATGGTTACAGATACAAGATAATCAAGATTTTAATTTTCATTCAATAGCTACAATTTTATCATTGGCAACAAATACTGCTGGTTTTCTTTACAGTGACTGTGTGTGTGTGTGTGTGTGTGTGTGTGTGTGTGTGTGTGTGTGTAGTATGTCGTAGGCTGTGTATGGTGTATGCACATGTGTTTATAGATGTATGTGCCCTATGTATATGCATGTGGAAGCCAGAAGAAGTCACCAAGTGTTGTTGTGGTTACCTTCTCAGTGATGGGAAAAACACCCGACTGAAAATAGCTGATGGGAAGAAAGGGTTTCTTTATTTATCTAGCTTATGGTCTCAAGGGGAAGTTTCAGCAAGGAAGGGAAAGGATGGTAGAGCAAAGGCTGGACACCATATATAGCCAAAGTAGCTGGCACAAAGCAGCAAGAGTGAACTGAACTCTGGCAAGGAGGAAGCTGGCAATAACACCCCAAAGCCCACTCCCAGCACCACCACCTCCATAATTGCCATCAGCTGGGAAGCAAAGACTCCAGCACAGGAGACCAGTCACAAATACATGAAACAATGGAGGACACCTTACATTCAAATTAACACAGGTGTCCTCTATGTCTTTTCCATCTTATTTCCCTGAGGCAGAGTCTCTCATTGATATTTTAGTTACATTATCTGACCAGGGGATCCCAACAATTCTCCTGTCTTGATCCCTCTCATTGCTAGGATTAAAGGCATGTGTAGCCATGCCTTGCTTTTTATGTGGGTATAGAGGATTGAACTCATGTTCTCATGCTTGTATAGCGAGCGCTCTGACAAACTGAGCCATCTCCCCAGTACCCTTAAGTTTAGTTTTGAGAAAATATCAGCCAAATACTCAATTTTGACCAGACATAATATGTCATTGTTTTCAAATATAAATAGCATCCATTGAAAAAGTAAAAATTACTTGGCTTCCAACATGAATGATAGCATAGATGCTTTTCCTTAAGACAAACATTGTGATTTAGTATGTAGCTCAAGCACATTATGTGTGTGCTCCACTTTGTCACACAAAATATGAAAAGGATGTAGTATGCTCAAAGTTTGGACTAGAATATAATTCATAATTTCTAGTGTCTCATCAATGACTTTCATAAGTGAAACTAGTATTTTGTTTTCCCTGTGTGTCATTGAGGAATAAAGGTTCTAATTGTATAATTTGGTATTATTGCCTTTACTAGTACTCGGCAGTTTTATCCAACATTGCTTTTGGACTATCAGTGCAAATGTCATCTTGTGAGAAGGCAAACAATAGTATTATTGTGAAAATAGTTTTGACCTCTAGGCCTCTCAAAAAGGGCCCTGGGAGTCTCCAGAAGTATAGGAACCACATTTTGAGAACAACTGCTCTAAATTTTTGTAAAGGGCTAGCCCTCCCAGGATATAAACTAAAACTACTAGCACAGCTGAGAAAAGAGGTGAGATCTCCTTCACACAGGCCAATTTGCCTTGCTTTTTGGAGCTAGAGATGGACGTTTTATTTCTTTGCAGAACTGAAGGCATCTGGCATGGAAGTACGATTATTCTCCATTCACCTTTAAACTGCCTCAGCTATTACTAAGTCTCTGGCAGTGATATGTTGATTATGTGAATTTAAGGCCCACAGGAGCCAGAGGAATGACAGACCAGATTCCCTTAAATGAGAAATAAAATCCAGGAGCCTGGCAGTGAGACATATGGCTCTCGCTCCTGCCAACCTTTGGTGTCAGTCTGGTAGAATGACTGCTTCAGGGCCAGATGGCTTAAACGGAGACATTTCTGCCTGTTTCCTAGTATTAATTTTACATGGTGAAACTCCTTCATTGTGCAATATGTGTGGCTCTTCATTGTCATTTTAATTTAGATATTTTTTTTTGCTTTAAGAGGCAGCCACATTCTAACAGGCTTCCATAAATCCAGGCTATTTCAAAAGGTCCATCTCATTCCATCTACAAAACCCAAACTTTTTATATCCAATCGCTGTTACATGCTGGCAGACACTGAATCTCCCTCTTGCCAATCAAATGGAAGTCTAGCGATTTTTAAGAACAACGAATTTGAAGAGCAGTGTCTCTCTGCTATGGAGGTGGATGAATAAAAGTCCATTTAATTTTTTTTTAATTTAAAGGTGCCCCAAGTAAAGGTCAATTTGTAAAGATAGCTTTTCAAGAGTAGCAAGGTTATTTCTTAAATCTGAGGATAAATGCAAGGTCAATGCCCTTTAACTTAGCAACACTTTCACCAAATAATAATAATTATTAAGGCTTTCAGGTTAGGCCTTTAGCTATAAATAATCAAATGCTCCAACCAAAGAAATTTTTATTGTCCATAATGAGTTATATTATTTAATGGGCAAAAAAATGAGTTGTTATCCCCTGCTCCCCAATGCCCCTCTTCCCCATCCCCAATCAGCTGTATATCCTCCGCCGTGGGCTGTCTGGATCAGTCCTTGGGGCAGGGGACCATGGATAGCCTAGGAGTCAGCCCAGTTCTGCCAGCCCTAGTATGTTGCTACTGAGAGGGGCCATGTCCCTGGATAATCTCCCCTACCAAGGCTCTCACAATCTTTCTGTCCCCTCTTCCGCTCAGTTCCCTGAGTCATGGTGGGTGAGTATTAAGGCTATTTCATTGTTGAGAACTTAGGGGTCTCTGTACTTCTGATTTAGGTTGTGTCGAAAATCATAGGTGTCTATCTCACTGTCCTATCCTGTGTTGAATGTTTGGCTGTGGCTCTGGGTCACAACAATCCCATCATTCTCTGTGGGTTTGTGTCAAAAATCATTGGTGTCTGTCTCACTGGCTTATTATGTGTTAATTGATTGGATGTGGCTCTGGGTCACTTGTTCATCCCATCATTCTCTGCAGGGTTCCATATGGATCCTCCATGGTATGTCTGGGGTGGCTCATCTCTTGTCAGGATGTCAGCTATCAGCCTGCAGTTTGTTGGTCGGGTTGGATGAGCCACAGCTCTCTCGCTGCATTCTGAAAGATACAAACAGAATCTCCATCTGAGAGTGAGATCAGTATAGGTTAACTGAGACAAACATTTCTGAATTAACTAGATTCTAGTTTTAGTAGCCTCTCTGTTAATCGCTCATATAGTGCATCTCTCCTTGGGGACCCAAGAGTCTGGCTCCCAGTGCATATCACCCTAAGTCCCCATTTCCAGTTAAGGGCTCCCCCTCAATAAGTGGAATATTTGGCCGAATTTAAAAGCTGTCGATTGCCTCCCCAGGCTTTGGCTCCCCCATTGTACAAGTGTTCACTGTTCTCTCCCTGGAGGGAGTGTGTACAGCCTACTCATGGAAACAAACTGTGTTTCATGCCAGTGGTCTCTGTTTACTCCAGCTGTCATCGACCAGCTTCCCCTGGCAGCTTATGCAGTGATTTCCAGCACTACACTAACTGCCATCGGCGGCTGGATACCATTCTGGGCATCGAAGGGTCCCAATGAGAAATGCTTGATGCTGATCGATGTCTTTTTGTGGTTTCTTCAGCAACAGGGTTTTGCCTCAGGCCTGGGGTGGGCATTCAAGAGCCTTGATAGAATCCTGTCTTGTTTTTGGGACTTCATGGGTCATTTCAACCACAGATATTGATTGCACCTAAGGAGGGCAGTTCCATGGGGATTGAGGGTCTGGACTAGAAACTGATATTGCCTGTCCATAGTAAATATATTTACATCATTCAAAAACTGAACTTGAATCTGGGCTAGGAATGTAGCTCAAATGGTAGAGTCAATGACAAGAGAGCACTAGGCCTTGCCCTTGATTCCTAGCACTGCATAAAACAGGCATGGTGGAAAATACCTGGAATCCCAACATTGGATCTATGGACGCTATAGGATCAGGAGTTCAAGGCCATCTTCAGCTACATAGAGAGTTTGAAGCCAGCCTGGAATAAATGAGACTATCTTTTAAAAAAGTGCTGAATCCATCATTTATTTATAAAATAATTTGAAGTGGGTTCAATGAGCAGCAAAAGCAAATTTAGCCAATTGGAATGTCAGCTGACTTTGCCTTCAGGGTCATGTGTAAGGACAAAGTTTTGATATTAAAAAAAGTCTCAGGTTGGGCTGGAGAGATGACTTAATGGTTAATGCACTTGCCTGCTAAGCAGAAGGACCCGAGTTTGATTCCCCAGTGCCCATATAAAAGCCAGATGCACAAGGTGGCCCATGTGTCTGGAGTTCATTTGCAGTGGCTGGAGGACCTGGGGCACCCATTCTCTCTTTCTCTGTCTGCCTCTTTCTCTCTCTCACTTTCTCTCAAGTAAATAAAATAAATAAATAGGAGCTTCCGGTTCAAGATGTCTGACTAGCAGACACTCTGCGTCCCTGGGGAAACAAGGTTCAGGGTTTTCAGCAGGGATCCAGGTTGTGGACAAAAGCTGCGGTCGCACTCTGAGCTCCAGACATCTCCCGGCACAGGATTCTCACCACTGGAAGCCTCCATTGAGGACCAGTGCTTGCCAGAGGCAGTGAGTCATCAGGAGCCAGCAAGCCCAGCCGGAGCAGCCTCAGCCTGCCGGCCACCAGAGGCTTTCCCTCAGCCTCTGCCAGCTTCCCTTGGGTTCCTTCTCTGTCCCTCCTGCCCTCTACAAGTTCTGCAAGTCTATCCCGTCCCTCCCGGGCCCTTGTGTGTCTCTCATCTTCAAATTTTTTATCTCTTACTCTTACGTAACCCCTCCCCCCAGCCTCCAGATCTCCAGCACATCTGCCCCAGCCCTCCAGGCCCTTGCTAATCCATATCCTTGCTTACTTTTTTTTGTTTTGTTTTGTTTTTGGCCTCCCAATCGGGACTTGGGCTCATACATGCCCCCCCCAGACCTCCAGGTCTCCAGCCCATCTGCCCCATTCCTCTAGGCCCTTGCTAATCTATTTCATTGCTTACTTTTTTTTGTTTTGTTTTGTTTTTGGCCTGCCAACCTGAACCTGGGCTCTTATGTAGCCCCTCCCCCTGGCTTCCAGGTCTCTAGCACATCTGCCCCATCCCTCCAGGCCCTTGCTAATCCATTTCCTTGCTTACTTTTGTTTGTTTTGTTTTGTTTTGTTTTTGGCCTGCCAACCAGGACCTGGGCTCTTATGTAGCCCCTCCCTCTGGCCTCCACATCTCCAGTGCGTCTGCCTGGCCCCTCACTTTAGGTTTTTGCTAGTCTATTTTCTTGTTTTCTCCCTTTTTAAAAAATTTTTAAAAACTTTTTTTCTTTTTCCTCTTTTTTCTCTTCCCTTTTCTTTTTCTTCCCTCCTCCATGGTATTTTCTGCCCAACAAACACTGAAGCTTCCTTAAGCCCTTACTCCTGTGGTTTTCCCAGCCTGTCTACCCTGGCAGTTTCCCAAACCCCAGCTCCCCATGGTACCCCTGCCCACCGATTCTGCATAATCCTGAAGCTCTAATCCCTGAGGTATCCTTAAACTCCTGGTCCTGCGATTTCCCCATATGCCTGCCAGCTCCTGTAGTTTTCCTGCAACCTGGTTCCCACGGTTTCCCCACGTGATAAATAGCCCTTAGGCGGCAGTGACAGGCAGCTGAAAAACTACCCCATCTTACCTTACCCCCAAGGGGCCCCAAACCTTCTAGCAGGCTACGGAGGACCTAGCACCCCACCCTCTGCCTACTTAGGCCTCACAGCCCACACCCTTCTCTAACAGGGTACCCCTAGTATCACCATCAAAGTCCAGCCAGTGATCTGAGGGCACACACACAGATTGAACAAGTGAGTACCCAACCCTACCTGTGGAGTCCAGTGTACTCCCAGGACACACTAGTAAAGTGAAATCAGATCAAAGGCATCCCACCAATCGCCTCAACTGGAATCAAAATGGGCAGACCTCAATGCAAGAATATATCACCAGCTGAGGAAATGATGCCAAATGGCAACAATGATGCCACCAAAGAGAGTGAGCAGAGTCAGACCCAGGAAGACAAGACAATAAACCCTGCTCATACTGGTACAGATCTTAAGGAGATCTTAATGTTAGTCATGCAAGAAAAGATGGACCAACATATTGAAAGGGTACAAAGTCAGTTCATTAGCTTTGCCACCAGGTTTAATATAATTGAGGAGAACCTAATGGACTTCAGAAGAGACATATCAGAACTAAAGAAAAACCTGAAAACTGAAGGTATCAAAAACCAGCTTTCCAAATTAACTGAAGACAGCTGCAAATATAAGAATGACTGTCAGGAAGAAGTAATTAAATCAAACCTTGAAATGAAAACACATCTCAACAGGATGATAGAAGCAACCCCCCAAAAAAGTTGCAGAAATAATAATAACCACATTGAAATAATAAGAATGTCCCTAGAATCTCTTACTAACAGGATTAACCACTGGGAAAACAGAACCTCAGACATGGAAGACAAAACAGAGGAGAATTCACGAGAAATCAGAAACTTGACAAAATTCAAAAGAGCAAGTGAACAAGACTCAAGGGAAATGTGGGATACCATAACAAAGGCCTAATCTCAGCATCATGGGGATCCCAGAAGGAGAAGAAAGCCAAACTGGGGGCATAGAAAATATTTTCAAGAGAATTATTCAAGAAAACTTTCCATACTTGGCAAGAGATAGTCCTGTACATCTAAAAGAGATATGGAAGACCCCAAACAAATGGGACAAAAGAGGAACACCCCAAGACATATCTTAGTTACAATGCCAAACATTGAGGATAAAGAGAGAGTCCTTAGAGCAACGAGAGACAGGAAACTCACATATAAAGGAAAACCCATAAGAATCACCTCAGACTTCTCCAGAGAACATTTAAAAGCCAGGAGAGCTTGAAACAATGCAATCCTAGGCCTAAAGAAGTACAGATTCCAACCTAGACTACTGTACCCAGCAAAGTTATCCATCATAATAGATGGAGAAATGAAAGTATTACATGAAATTAACCAGCTCTACAGTTACTTGAACACAAAGCCAAACCTTCAGAAGATACTTCACGAGATATCCCATGTATATGAGACAAATATCCAACCTCAGGAAAGGAACAGAGAATAAGCAAGGTAACAACAAAGAGATAACAACAGCTCAGATACCAACCTCCATATTCTCTCCAACATGGCAGGGTTTAAAGCAAACCTCACAGTTATAACTTTGAATGTAAATGGACTCAACTCTCCTATAAAAAGACACAGGATCGCAGGTTGGATCAGAAAAATGGACCCTTCCATCTGTTGCCTTCAAGAAACACACCTTATTGCTAAAGACAGCAACCTACTGAGAGTAAAAGGGTGGAAAACAATTTTCCAGGTATGCGGGAATAATAAAAAAGCAGGTGTGGCTACTCTAATATCTGACAAAATAGACTTTAAACTGACAGCAATAAATAAGGATGATGATGGCCACTTCCTACTCATCAAGGGAACGATACAACAAGAAGACATTACTGTACTAAATATGTAGGCACAAAATGCAAGGGCCCCTCAGTTCATTAATCATAAATTACTCAAAAGCAAAGCAGATATAGATGCCAGCACTATCATCGTAGGAGACTTAAACACTCCACTGTCATCACTGGACAGATCTTACAAAAAAAGACAAGCAGAGAAATAAAGTTGCTAAATAGCACCATAGAAAAACTAGGGATAACAGACATTTATAGAACATTCCATCCCAAAGACACACATTACACATTCTTCTCAGCACTGCATGGAACCTTTTCCAAAATTGACCATGTACTGGGCCATAAATCATCCCTCAACAAATTCAGAAAGATCAATGTAATCCCCTGCATCATATCAGACCAAAACACTCTAAAGCTAGAAATTAACAACGGGAGAGGATCCAAAATTTTCAACAGACACGGGTGACTGAACAACTCGCTCCTGAACAATGAATGGGTCAAACAAGAAATCAGACTGGAAATCCAGAATTTCCTAGAAGCAAATGATAAGGAGGACACAACCTTTCAGAACTTGTGGGACACTATGAAGGCAGTTCTAAGGGGGAAATTCATTGCTATAAATGCCTTCATAACAAAGACAGAGAAGTCTCAAATTAACCAACTATCCTCCCACCTAAGGTCATTAGAACAGATGGAAAAATCTAACCCTAGGAGCTCGAGACGCAAGGAAATAATTAAGATTAGAGCTTTGATTAATGACTTGGAAACAAAGAAAGCAATTGAAAAAATAGACAAATCAAAGAGTTGGTTCTTTGAAAAAGTCAATAAGATTAAAAACCCCCTGACCAACTTAATCAAACGAAAAATAGAGAAGGCCCAAATTAACAAAATAAAAAATATCAAGGGTGAGATCAAAACAGATCCTGAACAGATAGGAAGTATCATCAGGTCATACTTCCAAAACCTCTACTCCACAAAATTAGTGAACCTGGAAGAAATGGATAAATTCCTGGACAACTACCAACTACCAAAGCTCAGCCCAGAGCAGATAAAGATCCTAAACAATCCGACAACAATCACAGAGATTGAATTGATAATCAAGAACCTCCCCAAACAGAAAAGCCCAGGTCCAGATGGTTTTTCAGCCTAATTCTACCAAACCTTCATCATAGAACTGAAACCTCTCATTTGAAGCTTGTCAGGAGCATAGGAAAAGAGGGTAGGCTCCCAAACTCCAGGCAAGGATGTAACAAGAAAAGAAACTACAGACCCATATCCCTGATGAACTTGGATGCAAAAATCCTAAACAATGTCCTAGCAAATCGAATACCAACCCACATCAAGACTATAATATCACCCTGAGCAAGTTGGCTTCTGTTGGGTCCCCAGAGAGTCAGTCATGGATCTCTGGCTCCCTGCGATCCTGTCCCACTGGCCAGCAGGAGACAGGCTTCATGGAGAAAGGTGAATGCATACAGCTAGAGACTCACACTCGTGGCTGGGAGAAGTGTCTGAGCAGATCTCAAAACTTTCTTTCAGTCTTGAACCTTATATACAATCCAAGGCTTCGTTGTAACATAAGGGGGCTCTGCAGGCAGGAACAAAACCATGGAAACTCAGCCAGCAGGAGTAAAACCTATTAGCACTTATAAACAGGATTTAGGGCTGTTAGCCATCCCCCTGTCTCCTGAGGGGCACAGGTGTGCTAGGAACAAAGGGCATGAGCTACAAATGCTCTGGGCTCTCATCCGGGTACATTTTCTAAAACTTAGCTCACAGATATACAGCCAGACTGGGACACAACATATCACTCTTTTTTGTTTGTTTGTAAGCAGGAGAGTTTGGCCACACACCCTGGAACCAACTCATATTTGTCATAATTGTGGGGGAGTTTAGCTCCAAACAGAAACCCTCAGACCCCAGAACAAGGAGCGAGCCTCCAAAGTGGGCCCCTCATATCCTGAGAGAAAATTACAGTTTGGGGAGACAATTTTTGGACCCTCAAAGGCATGAGCTGTATCTAATTGACTTAAAAGCAATTAGTGTATCCATGGAGACTGTATGAACCAATATTGAGGAGGCTTTATCTTGCTTTCTGAGCCCCTATTGTTGGTTTAAGGGAGTCCCTAATAACTCTTGTATGATTAACAATAGTATGATATAAAATCACAATATTTCTTTAGTCCCCCCTGCCTTAAGAAATAATATAATATATAGTACAATATTTTTGAGCTCCTAAGAAATAACATAGAACATAATATACTTTTTCACCCCCAAGAAATAACATAAAACATATTATCATATTTCTTCATCCTCAGGAAATAACATAACACATTTAGTCTTTATCTATTTTGGAGGGACACTCCAGACAAAGATTTTAATAGTCGCTTGAAGGGAGTTTTGATTAGACTCTGTTAATGTCCATCTCTGCTCCAGCAATACCAAGTCTCAGGGCAAAGGCCAGGGTAGCTGTTTCTTCTCCTTCTCAGCAGAGTGGGGGTGATGGCCTGCAGGGGCAGGGTGCCATTCAGCTGCAGCAGTGGCTTCTGTGGGGGCAGGGTGTCATTCTGGCTGCATAGATTTGGGAGAAGCTGCTTCAAGTCCTGTAGGTTGTAAAGATGACTGCACTCTGGACCTTTAGAAGACATGGGAGGCAGCTTGCATCCTCAAGGGTCCCCACATTCCTGTATAGAAGCACAAATGTCTTGCTTTGTGGGTATCATCTGCAAGCGATTATTCATGTGGGGCAGGTCTCCCCAATGGGAAAGACATAGCCAAAACCTCTCCCAGGTCCTTGGCAACCTTTGTGGGGTCTCACTCCTATGCTTGTATAATTTCCCCCTCTCTTGAGGACACCCCAATTGCTGTTGGGAAATGGGGACGAAGAAATCTCTCTCTGGTCTTTTTCCTGCTGAATAGGACACAAACTTAAGGCAACTGGGGGTATTCCTCAGAGACGGGAAGGTCCCTATCTAAGGCCCAAGAGAGAGAGAGAGACCCATTAGCCATATATCACATTGCCATGATTTTGTCCTGTCTCACATTGTGAGGCAGGAGGTGGGGTATTCTCCCCCAGAGGTGGGGAGTGTTCCATATAGGGTGTCCAGCGGAGAGTGGTTTAGTGGATGGATTGTTGTCCACCGTGGAAACTCGAGATCTATCCCCAGAACTCTTTATCTAATGGCATCGTAGCATCTGGTATGGTCTGAGATGGTTCCTGTATGGCTTGTAAAGCATAAGACATACATTAATAGAGTTATTAAGAAGAGATATATACAGCATTTTATCTTAATAACAGCACAAGTGTTATAATATCTTATGATTATTACTATAGACAAAACATAGTTTTGGAAGCATTTTTAGCAATAAGTCCAAATTTAGAGATCTAACCTGGAAATCACCAGATCAAGAACAGTCTAGAAAGACAGCATCTATGCTTGAAAACATACCAAATTATCTGGGAGGGTTTGGACACTCAAAGTGTAGAGGCTGAAATAATTTTCCTCAGATGTCTGAACTTGTACCCTGGAGTAGGGAATATGTCTTAAAGAGTTAGTTTAAATACACAAAATAAGACAATTGTTGAAAAAATATCTTAGATGGAGACTCTGTGATTATCCACAATGAAGCAGAGGCCAGTCCTGTTAAATCAGAACAGCTGAATTCTAATATCAATCTGATTTTGAAAAAGAAAACATGTGACAACCAATGTTGTTAGCTTAACATTAGGCATTAATTAACCTGATATATAGTAATGATTCTTAAAAACATAAGACAATTATGCCTTATCCATGACAGAAATTATATAAAAGCTTAAGTTCCTTCAACCTATTTACCTAATAGGAGGATAGAAGCCACAATGGCTGAAATTAAACCTTAAATTGCATAAGTCCAATGATGACCATTTGATAACATTAGTATGAACAAATAGAAACCATTTAAACCAACAATGTTTTTAGATGTGAGAACCTTATTTTGGAAAATTAATACCAGTAAGCAACCTTTATCTTAAAAACTTAATTTTTCAATAAATTACATACTGGCAAAGAAATATAGTTAGCCTGGGTGAGTACCTTAAGAGTTTTTTTGTACATTTCTCAACCCAACCTAGTAATGGAGCCAATAGCTATAACTGGAGTGATCAAGTCCAGTGGTAACAGTGGTCAGCCTACATGGTTTCACAAGCAAAAGAACAGTTATACTCTGTTTTATAAAAACTTAGACTAGAGACTCATTTAGTACTTAAAGCTGACCTGTGGCAGTCACTTCTTTTAAAACTTACTATGACTAGTCTTTTTTGCAAAACCCCAGAATTAATTTTCTTATTAAGAGACCAAGCAAATATCTTTAGCAACCACTATATATAGAAATTTGTACTTGTCAAATGGGTATAACCATTAAAAAGTATGTCTATCCACTGAACAGCCTGATCCTTAACATAGACCTATAAGTAAGACACCTTCTAGGGGCATTCTCCCCCTCTTTTTATTTATAAGCAAGCAAAAAACATATAATACTTACAGCAGACAATGTCTCTAACCATTTAGCAATAGATGAGAAAAGAAACCTTATGTTTTTCTTCTTTTGCCTGTTTACCCATACAATCATGCACTCTAACATCACAAAGAGGACATAAATCTCCTCGCGTTGTTTCCCTTATATTCGTCAATAAACCAGTTGGCCAGACTAGCTTATGAGGAAGTATTGGGAATTATGATTGTCTCTGGATCTGTATCCAATGAGCTCTTTTGAATACAGAGTCAGATTGAGCACAATAGTATCTTGATTTTTCTTTTATTCTTTAGTTCAAGATTGAGAACCAGTACATATAGTTGGCTTTTATAGAATTGGCATCCAACACATATTTATCCTTTATAGAATTTAGAGAAATCATACCAATCTTAACTTAACTGTTAAATTATATAAAATAAGAAATAAGAATTAGACACCTTATTAGTAGGAAATATTAGATATTTTTATGTATTGTCTCGGTGAAAGTAATTTTAAGAAAATTGACAACCCATATCTTTAATATTATGTATATATTTAAAGGTATAGGCAAAACATAATACCTTTATCATATCTGGAAAAATTTTACTACCTTGATACTTTTGAATATCTCTGACCAATCAACATTCATAGAATTTTTAAAACTGATTGAGGTAGACTGAAAGAAAATAATATATGACATCATCCTGCTTCAGCTCTGTAGAGTTATATTTAGAAGGAACTTAGAGGTTTCCATTTATCTGAGTGTCTGTAGGCCAAAAAAACCACCTCTTTGTCTTTAAAAGCCATCAAAAAGCAGGCAGGCTGGTTTTAACCCCATCCCCCTGCAGGCCTCTGAACTACACTGTTATCATCCCCAAGGGGTGAGGGGAAAGAGGCAGGCCTTCACTGCCCCAGGAGGTCGGAACAGGGGACCCACTTCCCTCCCCTGCGCACCTCAAACCCTCCACTTCCAAGGGGTGTGTGAGAAAGGAGCAGGCAGGAGGCACTACACTCACCTTCCATGTGCCCCCCTCTCAGCCGGAGGGATCCAGGACCTCGGCTCCCTCCCCAGCCATGCACTCTCCAGCTGGGACCTTCCTGCACGCCCTACAGCTAGGGGGCAGGACAGAGTGTTCCCTGGGGTGAGCACCGGTGGCCAGGGTATCCAGGGGCTCACCTGTACCATGCTTCTGCCTCCTGGTCAGGATCCAGCTGGTCATGGTGGGGACCTTGCCAGCGGCCACAGGGACTTGGGTTCCCAGTAGCTCTTGCATGTCCTGGACAATTTCATCACCTCCACCCCCCAGCCATTCCAGCCCCAGGGAAATGAGATCACCCTTGCCTTCGGGCTCTCCCGCCTTATCCCCAGATCAGAAAGGAAATATTTTTATTCTCTTAAAGTTTCCTTAAAGAAAAAAACTTAATTTCTTGAGATGCTGGTCTCCTATAAAGGCTGTACTCCCAAGGGTTAGCCCTGAGTGACCATTGTTTATCAACGCCAGGGGGCCTGCACCTGGATTTCTGACAAGTCAGAAACCTGCGTTTTATACTGGCTGATAGATGTCACTTCTGTGGCATATATATTTAGAGAAATAGCAGACATATTATAACCCAAACTGGAGACTTTCTTGTATCAAATCCATAAGTATGAGAGACATTGCATATGCCATGAGGCTTTAACTCACTTGTACATCTGTGTAGACAGAGAAAAAGCCTTATAAATTAATTTAAATTAAGTCTATTGAATTATACCTAAGTAAGCTCAAGTAAATCTAAATATTTATATGACCATCATTGCTAGGATACTAGTAATGCAGGCCTCATTAGCATCATGTGTGCCTGACCTGGGGCTGTGGTCTGTGTCTCAGACCTCCAAGCCTGACATCATGGCATAAGCACAGCACCCTGAGCGCTGGGTCCTGTGACTACTGTAGCATCATCCTCAGCCAAAGGATCTCATTCACCTCGATTTTTGATTAGCCCCATGAACAGGAAAATTCCACTGACACCTCAGATAGACAAAACAAACAAGCATAGAACTGGGAAAATCAGCAAGATTCAAAAGAGAAACAGAGAGAGGAGCAAGCTGCCTCCAGAGGCGCAGACTGCAGCCAAATTCAGGCACAAAGCTGGCGGCTCTTTGAAGCTACAGAGCTGAGGGCAGGGTGGTGGAGAAGGCTATCATTCTACACCCTGCTGGGCTGTCTGGGTTCCATCAGAGAGCCAGAGACTTTAAGTGAATCAGCCATCCACCAGTGGCAGGGAAGAAGAAGAGGGAACAGAGTACACGGGGGGGGGGGGGTTCTTACCAGTCTTCTTGTCCACGTTCGGGCCATCAGATGTTGGGTCCCCAGAGAGTCAGTCATGGATCTCTGGCTCCCTGTGACCCTGTTTCACCGGCCAGCAGGAGATAGGCTTCATGGAGAAAGGTGAACGCATACAGCCAGAGACTCACACTCGTGGCTGGGAGAAGTGTCCAAGCAGATCTCAAAACTTTCTTTCAGTATTCAACCTTATATATAATCCAAGGCTGTGTTGTAACACAAGGGGGCTCAGCAGGCAGGAATAAAACCACAGAAACTCAACCAGCAGGAGTAAAACCTATTAGCACTTATAAACAGGATTTAGGGCTGTTAGCCAACCCCCTGTCTCCTGGGGGGCACAGGTGTGCTAGGAACAAAGGGCATGAGCTACAATGCTCTGGGCTCTCATCGGGTGCATATTCTAAAACTTGGCGCACAGATATACAGCCAGGTAGGGACACAACAGGCTTCATCCCAGGGAAGCAGGGATGGTTCAACATATGCAATTGATAAATATAATTCACCACATTAACAAACTCAATTGCAAAAAACACACAGTCATGGAAGCAGGGATGGTTCAACATATGCAATTGATAAATATAATTCACCACATTAACAAACTCAATTGCAAAAAACACACGGTCATCTCAATTGATACTGAGAAGTCTTTTGACAAAATTCAACACCACTTCATGTTCAAAACCCTGGAAAGAATAGGCATAGATGGCCTATACCTCAACATGATAAAGTCAATATACAGATCTCCTAAAGCACAAATCATCCTCAATGGGGAACGACTCAAGTAGTTCCCACTTAACTCAGGAACAAGCCAGGGGTGTCCACTCTCACCACTGCTCTTCAACATAGTGCTTGAAGTTCTAGCCGAAGCAATAAGACATGAGAATAGCATAAAAGGGATAGAAATTGGAAAGGAAAAAGTCAAACTATCCCTCTTTGCAGATGACATGATCATATATATCAGACCCAAAGAACAGTATCAATAAACTCCTGAAGGTGATCAATGCCTTCAGGAGAGAGGCAGGATAGAAAATTAACACACAAAAAAATCAGTAGCCTTTCTATATACAGGAGACAAATATTTGGAAAAAGACATCAGAGAAACTGTCCCGTTCTCTATAACCTAAAACAAATCAAATACTGGGGAATATCACTAACCAAGGTAGTGAAAGAGTTATATAAGGAAAATATTGAAACACTTAAGAGGGAAATAGAGGAGGATATGACAAGATGGAAAGACATTCCATGCTCATGGATAGGGAGAATCAATATAGTAAAAATGGTGATCTTGCCAAAAGCAATCTACAGATTCAACACAATGCCAATAAAAAACCCAACCTCCTTCTTCACAGACATAGAAAAAATCATCTCAAAATTTATTTGGAAAGGTAAGAGTCCTCGAAGAGTTAAAACTATTCTGAGAAAAATAATTACGCAGGAGGTATCAACATACCTGACTTTAAAACATACTACAAAGCCATAGTAACTAAAACAGCATGGTATTGACAGAAAAACAAACAGTCTGACCTGTCAGACCCAGCCTGGCTGTATATCTGAGAGCTAAGTTTTAATATGCATCCGGATGAGAGCCTGGAGCATGGTAGCTCATGCCTTTGTTACTAGCACACCTTTGTCCCCCAGGAGACAGGGGGATGGCTGACAGCCCTAAATCCTGTTTATAAGTACTAATAGGTTTTACTCCTGCTGGCTGAGTTTTTGTAGCTGTGTTCCTGTTTACTGAGCCCCCTTTGTGTAAGAGATAAGGCAATGCAACACATCCCTAGATTGTATATAAGGTTGGATGCTAAAATAAAGTTTTGAGATCTGCTTGGACACTTCTCCCGGCTGCATGTGATTGTCCAACCGCTGTGCTCACCTTTCCTCGATTGAGCCAGGTCTCCTGCTCGCCAGAGAGACAGGCTCATTTAGCAGGGGGTCAGGGACCTGTGCAGTAACCTGGAGAATTACCCAACATTGGCGCCCGAACAGGGACTTGAAGTCTGGTAATCTCACTGCTTCTCCCACTTCTATACTTGGCCATTTTGTCCATCTGAGTTTCTAGGGAAGCCCCCTGCTCATCGAGTGCCAATCGGAATCCAGGTGAGTGAGACCCACATTTGGCCAATGGGTAACGCAACAGGCAAGTCAGGACCCAGCGCTCAGGGCGCTGTGTTTATGGCAAAAGGTCGGGCCTGAAGGTCTGAGACACAGACAACAGACCCACGAAACAGTAAAAGTCAGGACCCAGTGCTCAGAGCGCTGTGCTTATGTCAGGAGATGAGCTTGGAGGTCTGAGACACAGTCCACAGCCCCAGGAAAGGCACAAATAATGCCAATAAGGCCTGCATTAATAGTATTCTAGCAATGATTGGTCATGTATAAATATTTAGGTTTATTTAAGCTTACTTAGACTTAATTTCAATTAATTTATAAGGCTTTTTCTCTGTCTGTACAGATGTAAAAGTGAGTTAAGCCTTATGGCGCATGCAATGCCTCTCATACTTATGGATATGGTACAAGAAAGTCTCCGGTTTGGGTTATAATATGTCTGCTATTTTCTCATATTTAGAAAATATGCCACAGAAGTAATATCTTTCAGCCAGTCTGAAACACAGGTTTCTGCCTTGTCAGAAATCCAGGTGCAGGCCCCCTGGGGCTGAATAACAATGGTCACTCAGGGCTAACCCCAGGGAGTACAGCCTTTTGTTTGTAGGAGACCAGCAACTTGAGAAATTGATTTTTGCCTTTATGAGTTTGAGTTTTGCCTCTCTTTTGGTTATTTGTTGC